>PVKS010016842.1:0-43172 GCA_004027875.1 Aplodontia rufa
GGCATTGAAAGAACGAGAGCAGGCAAAATCCTCACGAAGTTGTTTTTAAAGATTAAAGAAAACCTATACAGGATTTTTTCTTTTCTTTTTTTTTTTTTTTGTGTGTGTGTGTGTGTGTGTGTGTCCAAATGAAGAGAAAACTCCTTAGGAATTAGTGATTTTTTGGTATTTTGGGGTCTATCCTATCAGCTTTTTAAGTTGAATCATTATTACATTCTCTCCAAAGTACAAGAATGTAGGCCCCTTAAGCATATTTAAAGGCTAGGAACCTGGAGCAGTGGGCCTTTCCAGACCCTTTCTATCTCTCCTGTTAGAAACTCAGCATGCAGGAAGAGGGTAAACATAGTCCCTTAGGCCTCACAGCCGCTTGAATTTAAAAGTAGCATTTTAAACCCCCCCCCCTTTTTTCTGGTCTCAAACTGGTTTACTCATGTAATTTGCATTGTAAAAGATGGCTATCAAGCAGATAACTAGCTGGTGTCTCCTTCCCTTTTTCAAAGGAGGTAAGCTGCAAAATGATAGAATGAGGTTTTTCTAGGACATTTCTGGGTTATGCAGACTGGTGGTGAACCTGGCATAACATGAGAACGAAGCTCCTGCCTGAATTAGTGGACATCCTTTTTCAGGGGGCTTTTGATGGTCAGCAATCTCATCTCTCCTTTCCCTAAACCCTGCTGGACTTATTGCTGCCTTACCAGCGAGGATGTGAAGTGAAGGTCTTTGTTTGGCACACACCAAAAACCTAGGGATTCCAGACTCAGTGGCATTACTGGTATTCCCTCTGCCATCATAATATTTAATGCCCCACAGTAGAAAAGCAGCCTAGAGTGGCCTTTGGTTGGGGACTTATTTAGCATGGAAGATCTAAGGGAGGATATTTGCCAACTAGTTGTACCTTTAAAATTTGCCTTACACGATTCTAAACCTGCTTTTACAAAGGACAGAGACCAAACACTTCACCAAATTCTGTCTTCCTAAATTCCTCCAGAGGTTTTTGCAAACCATTACCTCATTAGATAAGAGAAGTGTTTAAAGGTTATTGCACTGTATTAGTCTAGAAGCCCATCTTAACATAAATAAAAAGTTTCTTATTAAGCTAGACTATGATATAGGCTATTATAATTTCTATACCTAAAAACTATTTTGTTATTGTAACCTTACTAGATATTCTATAGCTATCCTAGGTCCTATAATTGTTGATCCTATAAAATATCTGTGCATCCTAATTTATGAGCTAAGAGGTTAAAGCCTAACCTCTACAGAGACAAAAATGATAAACACTTCTTAATTACTGCTAAGGAGTTAAAATTCAAAAACAGATTTTTTTTTCTGTACCTCACTAAGTGATTTTGTGTGGTCCTGAATGGCTTCTCTTGGCAAAGTACTTGGAGAATGCAAAGCACCCCTCACTAATTTCCATAAGGACATAGTGGATAGGAGAAAGAACAATAAAAGACCCAGCAGTTTCTAGTTTAATGCCTGTGACTTGTGCGTACAATATTTTGTGTAGGTCCATTACTTTTAGAGCTTTAGAGCCTTCAGATCCTGTATATCTTGAAATAATTCTAATTCCTCAAATAATCCTAATTCTTAAAAGAATCCTAATTCCCCCTCTCTACTTACCTCTGGCCAGAGCATTTTCCAGGGGGTCCCTCAGCATGTCCATCATACTCAGGTCCCTGTTCAGGGTGCCACTTGAAAGTTATTATGAGTGAGTAAATGTATACAATCGCCGAAGACTCATTGTAGAGTCTCTGGGCAAGGGGAACCCAAGATGATATCATCCATATAAATGTTAAGAAGAAGATCGCTACGGACCTCCAAGGGTGAGAGCAAATTGGATATGTAACTTTGACAAATAGGGGGGCTGTTAGCCATTCCCTGGGGAAGTACGGTCCACTCAAATCTTTGATCAGGTCCTTTAAAATTAAGAGAAGGGAGGGAAAATGCTAACTTTTTCATATATTCTGGGTGGAGGGGAATGGAAAAGAAACAATCCTTAATGTCAATAATAATCAAGTGATGATAGTTAGGGATTCAAACCTGCGACCTGTAATGCACGCCAGGCAAGAGCTGTGAGCGCTGCAATGTCTGAGCCACCACTCAGGCCCCCAGGCTCCCAGGGATACCATGCAGCCGGGCGGTTGCCCCCAGAGTTAACATTGACTGGGAACAACTGACAAGGATCAGAACAGGGCGGGGCCGAGGGAGGTCTCGATTCAGAATAGGGGGGGTGGAACCGAGACAGGTCTAAACGGATTAGAGGTGGATGTGGTATGCAGTGAGGGCATGAGAGAAGGGGACCACCTTTAGCAGGCCACAGGGCCGAGCCAAAAAGAGAAAATGTCCCGGGGGGGGGATCCCCAGATTGGACTTGAGCTTCCCTAAGGAGCTGCTTAACTTGGTCCCACATGTCCCAATCAAATAAGTTACTTTTAGGTAGCCAGGGGGACACCCTAATAAACATGGCCCATGTGGCTTTCACCTGACCATCAATAAGCTCCAATCTCTGCTCTTAAGGAGAATTCGCAAGGAATCCAAGGCAGGGTCTATCCTGCTAGCTGATTGACCCATGACAGAGGTAAGGCAATAAAGAAGTCTCAGAGGGGGGGACAAGGAGTTCCACAAAAGGATCAAAGAAATAAGGGCTCCTACAGCAAAGAGAGGCCCAAACATCAGGGTCCAAAAGTGTTGAGGTGAGCCAGAGGGCTTGCGGTCGGCTGGCATGGAGAACAGGGGGAAGAGAGAAGGGGCCCAAGAATGCTGAGGTAATTTATAAAATTCACCTTCAGTAGACATAATTTGGAAAGATTAAAAGGAAAGAAGGTGGGGCCCTAAGACCAGGGCAGTAGGCGTACTCACCTGAACCAGAATTCACTCAGTGTCTTCTAGGCAGTCAATGTCCTGTCGGTGGGGCGTGAGAAATTCCTCACATGGGGCACCAGTTGTTGCTACCTCAGGTGTCCCTGAGGGCTGGCGGGACTCCTGACCAGCCAGATTGTCCCCCGGGGGCCGAACAGGAGGGTGAGTGTGGCGACTGAAGTCTGGGTCCCCTTCAGTGAAGATCCCCTCCATCTCGGCCCGGGAAATGAGTCAGTCACACAGCGGATAGCAGCTCAAAATCCGTTTATTTCCAAGGCACATGGATTTTTATAGAGAGGGGAGATAGCTAAGGATCCAATGGTGAAGCAGCAGGTCAGCTTATCCCAGCCAATGAGGGACTGCTATGTTGGTGTTGTCAGCTATCACCAACCAGGAAGTAGTTTAAAGGGATACAGAAAGAAAGAGGGAGTAGCCCTCAAGTGTGCGCTCTTTTTGCTCGGATCGCAGGAAGTATGAAAGAGGAAGCTTAAGAGGAGAAGCAGAATTGACATGGCATCCGGTGCAGCATTTGTCTTTTGCACAGTGCCCAACAATGTATCTCAAAATAAGTTGGAATTTTTATAATGCATAAAGTGGAACATTTTAAAATTTTAAATGGGAACTCAATATCAAGTATGATGTTTATTTAATGAGAAGTTCAGCATAAAGTCATTAATGAACTTAGATTCTCAAAGGTAATTAGCTTTTTAGTGGCATCATTTTGGAATTTACAAACATAAAAATAAATAGGTTCTGCAAGTCCCTAAATGCCTAGAAAATGAGATTTTTTTCAAGGAGAGAAATCTCATATTCTTTTTTTCTCTCTCCTGACAGCAGTATCTTACAAATCAGTGCCAAATGATTCACAAAAATCCCTAGGTATCTCAAAGAGAAAAAAATTATGTAGGTAAACAGATAAATCTTCAGAATATTTGTCTTTATGGGTGCAACTCCTGCTGTTGGTCTCTAACCTGTAGGGCATTAGTCTTCTCTAAATTGCCAATGGTGTCCCACAGCTCAATGATAAATAGAAATCACTGGAAGAAATAGCACATTCTTCTACAGAGAATTTCCAGACAGACATGGGCCTTTAAGAAAAATACGTACATAAAATAGATTAGTTTCCATTATGTCATATTTCACCCTGGAACTATATGCAAAGTCATTTTCTCCCCTGTGCAAATAAAAAATAAATAAATAACTTTGAGTAATCCATTAGGTAAAAATGTACACTAACATGACTTTTCATAATTTAAACTGAACAAGAAGGAAGATTCCACATAAGACAACATTCTTCATATGTAACGAGTTATTTATCACCAAATACTGTTTATCATTTTTAAATTAGTATTAATGAAATTGTGTTGTTTTTTGAAGTGATAAACTTTATTCATTCTCCAAATAACAGATTTGGGGGGAAATGCTATTAAAGACAATTTTCTTCTTTGTGAATTACTTTTAGGTTGACAAACTTAATTATTGTTGATTATACTGTGAAATAATTTAGTTGGAATTATATTTTCATGCTTCCCCAAAATTATCAGCATCCTTAGTTAAATACTTTAGTGTCTTTTGTTCACTAATTTCATATTATACATGAATAATGTTGCACAAGAGTGGACTAGTACAGGACAGTAGAGAGAGAGGGAAGGAGAACAGGCTCTTCAATTTTATTCACAGTTGTAAATAATTTCTAGGGATAGTACCTCATATAAGATGTTGGTGTAAGTGTCAGCTCTTTTAGATCACTGTCATTTTTCCTCTCTGGAAGTATGTGTTTTGACGTAGCTTACTTTTTGCCTTGTTGCCTATGTCTTTCAAACAAATTATTTCATGTTTACTTTATACTGTGAAGCATAACTCCTTATGAACTCTGTGACTAACTTTTGGAACCAAATGATCCATAAATCATCATTTTTCTTTTTTTAGAATGAGTGGCACTTGGTAATTGTCAGTCAAAATGTAGATGTTCATTTTTTTCAACAATACTTCTCACTCTTGTCTTAGAGAATACAATTACATTTAAATGTAGTAGTCGCTCTATAATAGACTTGGGAATCTTGAGTTTAATTCTATGTGAATTTTTATGCTGCTTATATTGCTTGAGTACATGAAGATGTGATAAGAAAGATTACAAAAGAGAAAAAAAGGGAGGGAAAGAGAAAGAAATAGAGAAGATGATAGCATCAAATAAAAATATGGTAGCTCTAGAACCTAATATCACATTCAATCACTTGTCCACGACTTCTAGAAAAACAAAAAATATCCAAAATGTTTAATCTCAAATTTCCTCAATATTTGGTAAAGTAAAATGAAAACAAAAAACAACACACAGCTTATGTATAATTTTCTGTCTCTAATTTTTCCTTATTCCTCTCTTTTTCACATTCACTTAAGACTACCTGTTCTCAATTCCTCCTCTATAGAATTTATGGAATTTTTATGGTGTTTGACATCATAAAATTTGAACTTGATTTCCAGACATCTCAATAAATAGTAAAAACTAACATTTCCTTATGATAGATATTTAAGAGTTTAAAATTGGCACTTGATACAAGTAACAATATTTTCTTAGATTTTATCCGAGAGTGGAATGAGTTTTGTCAGCTTTGGACACAGTAAAGACCCTGTTTTAAACCCTCACTTGATATTTTCAGTTACTGAAATACATCAGAGGCAATATTAAGATAGGAAGATTTAACTAATGCTGGAATGAAAGAAATGGAGCATGGGTTAGAGTGAGGCATGGTAAAATGTGTCAAGGTTTGTTCTCAGAGAAGATAAATCAATTATAGCTATTGCCATACTTTGTTATTGGTCAAAGATCATTCTTCCTCAGCTATTATCCTTGATACTTCTCTTAAGAGACATGAAACCTGGGCTGGAGTGGTGGCTTGGTGGTTACAGAGCTTCCTTGGCATGCACAGGCACAGGGGTTCAAACCCCAGCACACACTTACACCACTAAGTGTCAGAGCAACAAAAGCTGTATGTAAAACTCAATAAAAATTGATTCTCTATCTCTCATTGTCCTTCTCTTTAAAAAAAAAAGATACTTGAAACCTACTTGTCAGACTCAAAAAGTATCTTTTAATAATGTTCAGTTTTATTGCCTAAATAAACATTCTTATCAAAGGACTAGGCAATAAGCCCCTATTTCTGATTGCCTTAATATGACCAAAACATTTGTAAGAATCAAAAAAATAAAAGAATCTGAGCTTTAATAATAAAACTGAAATAATAAAACACAATGTTTTAATGAAGAAAAACAAACTGAGACTCATAAGTATTGGCTAATAATTTTAAATAAGATTTTAAAAAGAAGAGGTTAGAACTGTCTAGAAGTTAAAGTGATAAAAAGCACATGCATATTCACACACACACATACACACAGACACCTGAATTCATTAAGTTAAAATCAAATTTTCAAAGTACTCTGTTTGGGGCCCAGACCTGGTTTCTACTATTTATATTCTTTTTTCCTTTCTTTATATTCCATTAATGAGTTATAATATATGAAATTTTAGGCTTTTACCAAAATATGTGGATTTATTTGTCTCTTTTAATCTTAGTTTGTCACCATTTTTAATAAAAGTATTTCAAATAATGTATAGTGTGACATTTTACTATTTCACTGTAATTATGGCTATTATCATTTTCTTAGCAGACTTTTTAGAAGCAGATACATCGATTTTATAATTGGATTTGATTTCAGAGAGAAATATCGCTGCAGCCCTGAACAGTTTCAGGTTGGAATAAACTTCATTGTTCACATACATTTTGTGGTAATTTGTTCAGAGAAGCATTAGTGTCAGCTTGTATAGCACAGAGCACAGCTGGGCAGACAAGGGAGTCAAAAAGAATCAGTCTGCTGAATTAGCAAATATATATTGCAGTCATTAGTATTTAAAGGGGCTTAATAATTTGGGGAAACAAGTGGAGGAAAAGTGTAATGATTTCGACCAACTTGAATAAGTAAGGCTGCTCAAAAGTTCTAAGAATAATGCTGAAACCATATTCTTCATTTTGAAACCACAAGCCTTATTCTAAATTCCAACTAATCATGTAGAACAAAAACCATAAGTACTAAAGAAACTTAAAACTTAAAAAGAAGAACAAATGATAAAATCTATTACAGATATTGAATATGATATGTATAAATTATTGACCATAAGTCATGAAAAAATATGGTAAAATATGAAATGCATTTTAAGAAGCAGTTTACATTCATGCATTAAATTTAGCACACACTCAATATGAATTCAAATCACATGCTTACTGTGATCACCAAATGTCAAAAGAAAAAGTATAAAGCTGTAGGTTTTGTATTCATCACTTATCTGTGCCCAGGATGAGCCTATCACTCATTACTGATATGGTATCTTCTGGATCCCACAGTACCAAAACACATTTATTTCAGCTGATGTTTTATTTCAGGAGAAAAAAAAAGAATGAAACTCTAAACTTTGAGCACAAATTATTTCTCAAAAACTAGAAAATTTGATCTAAATATTTGCTAAGAACTATATCACTCATATTGCCACACCTGGAAAAAAAAAACCCATATATGTGCTCAGGACATTGAACTGTGTGTACTAAATCCTTGGTTCCCTTTTAGATCCACAGCAAGATTAAGTAGAAAGGTAGAGATTCCCATACATCCCTGCCCTCATACCCTGTTGCTCCCCACACTACCACCATTCCACACTACACTGACACATCATTATCATCCAGAGTCCATAGTTTGCATAATGTTTCACTCTTTATTATGTTGCACCTTTATGGATTGGTATGCTGATGCATATCTGCCATTATATTATTGCACAGACTATCTCAAGAGTAGTTTGCTCTGAAAATCTTGTGCTTTTCCTGTTAATTCCTCTCTGCTGGCCAACTCTTGGAAATTACTGACATTTTACTGACAGTTTTGTCTTTTCCAGTATGTTGTCTAGTTGGGATCACACAGCATCTGTCCTTTCAGATTGGCTTCTTTCCATTAGCAACATGCATTTAAGTTCTCCCATGCCTTTTCAAGACTTGAACATTCATTTCTTTTTAGCACAGAATAATTTCCCGTTTTCTGGATGTACTAGGGTGTAAATATTCATTCACCTTCTGAAGGACATCTGTTTCTTTCCAACACCTCTGATTTTTTGATGTATCTCCAAATAGCATACATTTTCAAAGTCTCTTGGCACTAATTATATCCAGTGGCTGGGGCAACTATGAGGCCACAAGCAGAACCTGTGCTCAATACTTCTCTTGGGAGTAAGCATTATGAGTTTTATCGCTGTAGATGAGTTTTAACTGTTTGTTGTTGCTACCTCAGGCGTCCCTGAGGGTGGGCGGGATGGCTTGGATCAGTTGAACCATCCCCCCAGGGGCCAAGCAGGAGGGTGAGTGCCATGACCGAAGTCTGGATCCCCCTCATTGGAGACCCCTTAAGTCTCGGCCAGAGAAATGAGTCAGTGACATAAAGAAGCTGGCAGCTAAATCCATTTATTTCCAAGGCATACAGTTTTTATAGATAGGGGAGATAGCTAAGGATCCAATGGCGAAGCCGCAGATTGGCTTATCCCAGCCAATGAGGGACTGTCATGTTGGTGGTGTCAGCTATGACTAACCGGAAGATAGTTTAAAGGAGTCCAGAAAGAAAGAGGAAGCAGCCCCCAAGCACAGGCTTTTTTCATGCTCTTTTGCTCAGAGCACGCGAAGCATGAAAGAGGAAGGTTAAGAGAAGAAGAAGTGTCATGGCGTCCAGCACAGCATTTGTCTTTTGCACAGTGCCCAACAATTCCTCCTTTTTGTTTTGTTTTAGGGCCAATAAAGCAGCCGGAGACCAGGGTGGGGCTCCTGTATTAGGTCGTCCCCCCCGCCACTTAGGGGATCTTACCCATCTCTGGATAACCGCACAGCCAATGGTCTCTATGGGGAAAACCCAGACCAGAGGACCTCTCTTAGGTTGTCCTCCCTTTGGGAAGATCTTACCCATCATCAGCCCAAAGGGCAATGATCAGGGTCAGCGCTGACAAGTCACTGATATTGTACCTGGATGCTCATGAGCTGTATAGCTTTAATTCTTTTTTGGACAAAGATGATAAATCTATTAGCAAGGCAAGGGCCAAAGGTCAAGAGCAGGGAAATCAGAGAGAGAGGTCCTAGAAAAAGAAGAAGGTAAGGCATCCATCCCTTGAGCTCCGTCCACAGAAAGCTCTCCTGTAGCACTCTGCGGCGCTTTTCTAAATTTTCTTGGAGTTGTTTCATTTTGTCCCAGACAATCCTTGACTGATTGGCATAAAAACAACACTCCTCTTGGAGGTAGAGGTAGAGACCCCCTTTTTCTGCAGTAAGGAGGTCGAGCCCGCGCCGGTTCTGTAAGACCACCACAGCAAGGGAGTTAATTTGATTTTGGAGGTCCAGAATGGTGGTGGCCACAGCGTTTAAGTCATTAATCATCTGTTGGGAGGGAACTTTAAAATACTATAAGGAGGTTCCTATCCCAGCCGATCCTGTGGTGACCCCTGCAGCAACGCCAAGGCTCAGCAGGAGGGGGATAGCCTGGATAGCTCGTTTATGCCTCCCTCTGAAATGATCCATAGCGGGAATGGGGAGAGACTGATTATTAGGAACTACTTGGATGTCCAGGAAAAGGAGAGCCAAAGCGCAAAGCCCTGTCCAGTTTCAGGGGAGGAAGCTATAAGTGGTGTCTCCACATAGGAATACAGTCACATTACAGGGATATATCATTTGAGAGTCTTTAAGGGAGATGTTAGCAGAACAAAAGTAAGATTGACTATTACCCAAGAATATGTCAGAATCATTATCCTTTGATTTGGAAAAGAAGCAGGTAACGTTAGGAGAAAAGGGTTCTAAGTAAACTTGGAAGGGGGGGAGCATATAGCCAGAGGGCTCAGTTTCTGTGCTTTTGGCAAGGATTGCAGTGGCTTGTAGGGGTTCATTTCTAAGGTATAGCCAGCAATCCTTAGCAAGTTTTGGATTGGATGAATTTAGTAGAGAAAAGATGACATTAAGAATGGATTGGGTTTCAGGGTCAAGCTGAAGTTCTCCCCTGAGCTTCGGAGGTGCTAGTGGGTGGTACACTGGGACCTCAATCATTTTGGTTATGTTTTCTTGGATGAAGCTTTTTTGGGCCATATCTTGGGCCCCCCCTGCCATCTGTAGTACCAAGTGTGGGCAGGAAGCTGAAGCAAATGTGTGTACCTGCCTCGTATTTATAATCGGCATAAGCGGTGGAATCAGCTGTAAGATGTGTGTACTAGTATTGTTTATTATTATGATGGCATTCGACTGCCTGGTGATAATATTGGGAGTAGATAGTCCCAAGATCAAATTCTGTACAGAGGCATGTTTTGGGGATGCTTTGGGGTGCTCTGAGGCTCAGTTTTGGGGTATCCCAACATACCTTACAATTAAAAGAGCACGGGCAACCACTTTCCCAACCTTTTACCAGTATGGTGGACCGATGGCCGTTGTTGCAATTTTTGATGATCAGGTAACAGCTGCTGGAGGGAGGTCATTTGCTGTACCCACATTGTTGGCAGGAGTCCCCTTGTACTATTTGTAATAGGGCCCTTGCTTGACTTGGATCACCAAAGCCTGCCTGTGTAAAATGGGTCTCCATGAGTAAGAGCATTAAAATCGAGTGGATCATCATGGTTCCTGGAAAAGATCAGAAGGGGAAGGCTCCTCAGGGGATGTTGAATAACCTGGATGTTCGTTAAGAGGGCTTTCAATACTAGGAGGGCAATGCTTGAGATCCCTGGCCAGGACCCAAATTAGCTTGGGCTCCTCAGTTGGAAAAACACAGCCAAATCCTCGCCCTGTAGTGATCAGGGGGTCAGGGCCTCTCCATATCCCTGAGAGGGGGTATCTCCTTCTGACCTTGAGAGTCAGGTATGGCGTGCTGGTGGCCCAATGTTTTTGAAAGGGTGAGAAATGGTCCCCTTTGGAAAAATTTAGAATATTTAATGTAAATAGGGCCATTTTTAACTGATCATGAGGGGGGAGTGCTCCCCCTTTTTGTTTTATTAGTTGAGACTTAAGGGTGTTATTATGTCTTTCGATTATGGCTTGACCCTTAGGATTGCGTGGAATTCCCATGGTGTGGGTAATGTTCCATTGTTGGAAGAAGTTAGCTAGGGATTCAGTAATAAATCAAAGGTCCATTATCAGTTTTTATTTGATCTGGTAGACCCAGGGTAGCGAAACATTGAAGAAAATGGCTGATGGCATGTTTGGCCTTTTCACTGGTATGTGGAGAATCCTGGCAAGCGTGGGAGAAGGTGTCCACAGAAATGTAGATGAATTTAAGTTTCCCAAAGGGGGAATAATGGGTGACATCTGTCTGCCAGAGATTATTGGGTCTTAGGCCCCTGGGGTTAACTCCAGGCCCCTGAAAGGGAGTGCGGGGACTTGTCAGAAAGGGAGGCAGGACTTGCAAGTTTTGATAATCTTTTTTAGGTCTTTTACTGGAACCTGGGGGAAGTGATGGTGAAGGCCTCTCCAATTAGCATGAGTAAGATGATGAAAAGAGGCAGCTTCTGAGAGTGTGTAACACTCAGGAGGATTGGAAGCGGGGGAATCAGCGAAAGCGTTACCATAGGTCAGAAGTACGGGCAAGCTCTGATGACCCCGCAAGTGTTGAACATCTATGGGATTAATTCTTTTATTTAGAAGATAGCAAGCTTGTATCACAAGAGGAGTGATGGGGTTGTCATCCATCTTAATGTGGGCAAGAACAAGGTTAGGGAGGAGGTTGACAACATATAGACTATCAGAAACAAGTTAAAGGTGGTGTGAACTTTATTGAGAGCACGGACAACTGCATATAGTTCCTTAAACTGGGCTGAACCCTGTACCTCGTGGGTAAAGATAGATCTGTTTGATTTGGGCAATGTTTTGAAGAGTAAACCACCATTGATGTGCATCGTTGGCCTCTGTCCAGGAAGACAGTAGGGGCCCGAGGATCGGGATGAGACATTTATAGACAAGGGGGGTGCCAATCCAAATTCCTGAAGGAATTCATCCACTTATAGGGGCCATAATGACAGTCAACTTTCCCGACAAACCTTTCCATGGCCAGTGCCACCCTGGTGTGGTTCCTCTGGAGCTAAAAAAAATCATTGAGCCTAAAGGGGATGATCAGTGTATGTGGATCAGTCCCGAAAAGACGAGTTGAAAGCTCCCTGCCCTTCATGATACAATCAGCTAGTTGGTTGTTTAAGGAGTAGATGTGGAGGGGGCTCCCCCCACTGAGAGGTGTATCCAATGAATAGTCCTTCCCTCTTGAGTCAAAAGAGCTGTGAGGAGGGTTTTACTTGGGAATACATATAAAAATAGAGGTAGGTTAGGGTCAAATCTCTTCAGAGAGGTGGAATTAATGGCTTGTTGGACCTTGGAAAGTACCTCCCAGTGAGTAGGGGATAGTTGGACAGAAGATTGAAGGTTAAGGTCTTTTAAAATGTCAAAGAGGGGTGTAAGTTCAGCTGTAGAGATGGGGAGCCATTGTCTGATCCAATTAATCTCCCCTAGTAGTTGTTGAAGTTGGGTGAGGGTGTAAGTATCCCTAATATGTAATTGAGATTTTAGAGGAGAGACAGAATCTATGGTGAGAATAGATCCAAGAATTTTGAAGGGGGAATATTTTGCATTTTTTCGGGAGCTACTTGGAAATTATGTTATGCAAGGAGGTGCATACAGTTACCGAAAGCTTGTTGAAGAGTCTCTGGGCAGGGGGACCCCAAGATGATGTCATCCATATAAGTATAGACAAGTAAGTTGGGGCAAGTGTCCAGAGGTGCAAGTGTATTAGACAAGAAGTGTTGACAGATAGAGGGACTATTAGCCATTCCCTGAGGAAGAAAAGCCCATTCAAACCTCTGGTCAGGTCCCTTAAAGTTAAGTGAGGGAATGGAGAAAGTAAACCTTTCTCTATCTTCAGGGTGGAGGGGGCTAGAGAAAAAGCAGTCCTTAATATCAATGATAATCAGGTGATGATCATTAGGAATGATTGGAATCCATGTGAGGCCTCATTGAGGGGTCCCAAAGGGAACCATTCTCTGATTATTTGGCCTCAAATGTTGAAGGAACCTCCAGTTTCTGTTGGGCATTTTAATTACGAACACAGGTGAATTCCAGGGACTGATGGATTTTTGGAGGTGTCCTTGTTCAACAAGGATATGTAGTTGTGTTAGTTTTATAGAAGGTAAAGGCCACTGCTCCCCCAAATGGGGGACCCCAGAAGCCAATGATTTGGGTGCCCCAGAGGGAGCAGGATTGGAGGTGAGGTCGGGGATTAAGTCATGGCAAACCCTGTGCAATCTTTTCAAATTTGGGGTCTCCCCGGTAGTTTTGGTGACATTGGCCCTCCCCGAATTGTTATTGGTATTTTTTTCATCTAATGAATCCCCATGAAAGGCCTTATGGTCAGTGGTAATATAGGTCTCAGTCTCTCCTAATATGCTGTGAGCCCTGGTGCCACCAGGGGGCATACCTCGTCTGAGTTGCAGTCCGGATACACCCATAAGACCCAGTCAGCAGTTTGCTGAGAACAGGTTTGCCCTCCCACCCACAGTGGAGGGAGTCTGGGAACCAGCTCCCATTGGGGGGAATCTCTTCTTTTCTTAAAACTGTCTTGTCAGCCCCAGTATCCACTAAGCATTTAAAGGATCTGCCCCCACTTGTGAGGATCATTTTGGGTCGGATACCCTGTACAAGGGGGAAGGTCCAACAAGTCTTGGCCGGGGGGCCCGTAGTTTATAACAGGGCTGGGATAAGCCCCTCAGGGTGTTTGAAGGTCAACCCTATGCATCTATTTTAGACTGGCAATCTTTGGCCCAATGATAGCCCTTCCCACATCTCAGGCAGGGTGTGTGCAGGGCCTTAGGGAGTGGACGGTGGGCATTAGGGTCCTACCCCTTGGAGGCCCCAGTTGAATTCAATCCCTCCACTGCCCACTGGGGGCACTCCCTTTTGAAGTGACCTTCTTGCCCGCACCCGAAACAGATGGCACTCTTTTGGGGAAAGCCTGTTGGAGCACACACACTAATACGGCCATGTCCTCCCTATGGGAAGTTTGTTTGAAGGGCGGAGGCCAATGCCTGGGTCTGATGGGAATGGGTCCCAATATCCTTTGTGGCTATTATCCATCTCTCCATAGATTGGTCCTTAAGACCAGAACAAGCCATTTTATGTTCCTGATTCATTCCTTCCCAAACCATCATTTTGACAAAATGATCACGGAGGTCCCCGGGAGAGAACTTTCGTTTATGCTCCCTTCAACTATGTTAATAAACCCGGGGAGGTCTTCTCCAGATTTTTGGTTGATCCCGGCTATTGGGGATTCGGTGGGTCCCTCCTCCAGCTTTCGTCATGCAGCCAGGCCTAAAGCCTGAATTTGATCCTGATAAGGAGGTGGAATGACCACTTGTTGGATGCCTGGTGAATATTGGTCGGAGGTGCCAGTAAGCATTCCAGCAGTAATAGGAATCATGGGGTTAGCACTTTGGTTATGCTCCACCTTCTGTTGACATTCCTCCTTGTACAGGGCACTCCACTTTATATACAGTGGACCCAGAAGGACTGCACGGACAAACGCACACCAGTCTGCCGCTGTGCATGGGTTGTAGGCTAGACCCTGGAGGATAGTCTCTGTCCAGGGGACATTGGGTCCATCTTCAAGGATGGCCTTTTTTAACTCCTTAAGTTCCCCAGGCTCCCAGGGATACCATGCGGCTGGGCAGTTGCCCCTAGGGTTAACATTGACCGGGAACAACTGACAAGAATCAGAGCAAGGCAGGGCTGAGGGAGGTTTCGATTCAAAATAGGGGGGTGGAATCGAGACATGTCGAAATGGATTAGAGGAGGATGGATGCTGCGGCAGTGGTGGCGGGAGAGGAGGAGACCCATCTTTAGTAGGCCATGGGGCTGAGCCAAAAGGATCGAGGGGGTGGTCGGAGTATGGGGACAGGCCTCTCTTCCTCCGAGGGGACATGGTCCTTGTTTTGGTCTGGGTGTTTCTTTTCTTGCATGTGGTTAGGTGGGGAGGAGGGAAGCAGCTCTTAAGGGCAGAAATTGTAGGAAATGCCCCAAGGGCGGGGGAGATCCCCAGATTGGACTTGAGCTTTCCTACGGAGCTGCTGAACCCGATCCCATGTATCCCAATCAAATAAGTTACTTTCAGGTAGCCAGGTGGCCACCCTAATAAATGTTGCCCATGTGGCTTTTTCCTGACTATCAGTAAGCTCCAACCCTCTGCTCTTAAGGAGAATTCACAGGGAATCTAAGGCAGGGTCTATCTTGCTGGTTGATTGAGCCATGGTAGAGGAGAGATGATAGAGGGGTCTCAGAGGGATAATAAAGAGTTCCACAACAGGATCAGAGAAATAAGGGCTCCCACAGCAAGAAGGAATCCAATAATTGGGGCCCAAGAATGCTGAGGTAATTTAGAAAATTACCTTTCACCTTCAGTAGACATAAGGAAAGATTAAAAGGAAAGAAGGTGGGGCCCTGAGACAAGGGCGGTAGGCATTCTCTCCCGAACCAGAATTTGCTCAATGTCCTGTTGGGGGGGCTTGAGGAATTCCTCACACAGGGCACCAGTTGTCACTACCTCAGGCGTCCCTGAGGGTGGGTGGGATGGCTCGGATCAGTCGAACTGTCCCCCAGGGGCTGAGCAGGAGGGTGAGTGCCACAGCTGAAGACTGGATCCCCTTCGTTGGAGACCCCCTCCTTCTTGGCCGGAGAAATGAGTCAGCAACACAAAGAAGGTGGCAGCTCAAATCCGTTTATTACCAAGGCACACAGGTTTTTATAGGGAGGGGAGACAGCCAAGGAAGCAATGATGAAGCGGCAGACGGACTTATCCCAGCCAATGAGGGACTGTCATGTTGATGTTGTCAGCTATCACTAACCGGAAGGTAGTTTAAAGGGGTACAGAAAGAAAGAGGAATCAGCCCCCAAGCGCGTGCTTTTTTCGCGCTCTTTTGCTCCGAGCGCGTGAAGCATGAAAGAGGAAGCTTAAGAGAAGAAGTGTCATGGCGTCCGGCACAGCATTTGTCTTTTGCACAGTACCCAACAGTTTTTGACTTTCACATAAACTAGAACATAGAGTATTGACGGATATAGGTGCTGTTTCTCCCCTTGTTTCTCCTTTTACTCCAGATTGTGTCTTTGAGAGTGGTACATGTTACTATATTTATGAAAAGTTCATTCTTTTTATTGTTATTACTTTAGATTATATAGTCAACCTTTTGTTACTATGATATTAGTTTCAAAACACACTGTTTGGAGATCTATCCCTTAATTATTATTAGGCATATAAATAAAACATTGAATTGTTGTACATGTAGCCACATATTCATTCAGCAGATAGTGCCAAATAGCTTTTTGGGGTGGAAACATGAATTACTCACCAATAATATGAGAAATCCAATCATTCTGCATCCTTACCAGCACTTGCTTTTACTTCATCTTTTAATTGGAGTCACTATGGGGCAGAATGGCGTGTAATTATAGTCTGTTTACATGTTCCCAGTAAATAAAGATTTTGAGCAAATTTTTCATTTGATACTAAACTTTACAGTAACCTCTCTTGAGCAACACTTGTTTTCTTTTTTAGATATTTTATAATAATTTTTTCATAAAATCTATTCTATCATTAAGATTGGAAATATTTGCATGAATGACTTTTATTGAACCACAGGTACACAATCTGGGGAATAATTACAAGCAAATATATATTAACTAGATATTTTAGCAACACATGCTTTCATCTGATTTTTGCAATGATAAAAATGTATATAGAAGACAAGGCCCTTAATTTGAAAGGCTCATGGCTGATGCTGCAAGACTGCTTCCATGATAAATACATGCTGGGAAATGGACATAAGACAGGATTGCCAGACAAAATTAATGGCATTTGTGTCCCAGCTGAGTCATACATATTACCAGATTCTTGCCAATTATTTGAATTAGGTTGGCTAAAGACGGGAAAATCCATAACATGATTAAATACCCTTAATCTTTTCCTTTATTTTTTCACCTCTACACTAGACCCTCTTATTTTTTTTTTGCATTTCACCATCAAGTTCTTCGAGGGGAAAATTGTTTATACACAGGAATGGTAATCTGGCATTTCTTCCTACATGGAATCCAGATGTTTTATTTTGTGTTGAGTGGGGAGGGCACCCACAAATTGATTAGTTATATACATATATATTAACAGTATATTAATATATGTTACCATATGTATTAATATAGTATTAATATGGTATTATATATTGATTAATATAATTAATATGAGGGATACCTTATATACGGTATTATATATATTAAGGATATATATATATATTAATGATACCATATACATGGTATCCTTCATATTGAACAACCCTTTTAACAAATGAGATGATAGAACACTGTTATCACTACTGAAATATTTTGCAAATGAACAATAGAAAGCTTATCATCCTTCATTAGTTATTTCAACCATTTACTTCATGTACAGAGTATGCCTGATTCATTTGTTAAAATGTAGTGCTATACATGGACATGCTTCTAATTAATGCCTGTAATTCTTCTATTAAACAAACATTTTATTTTTAAAAAGCATCTATGAAATAACAATAGTGATAACAAATATTATAGATTACAAGCCATCTTCAGTCCAAAATTTACATCTTATGATATACCCATTGATCTGATAGTCTGATTTTTTAAGAGTATATTATAAGGAAATAGCCAGAGATGTGACCACACTAACAAGTATTGTTATTTATCATATAAAATAATTATTAAATAACAACACTATCTGCAAAATTGTGATGCTTTAAAACATGTTATAACAAAGAATATATAATTATACACATCATTAAAGATAGTAGCATGAATATATGGTTAATACATTAAAGGATCACAATTTTCTAATTTGGAAAAAGCTTAATAGAAAAGACAATTTTCCTATTTTGTTAACAGATAAATTTATTAATAGGTGAGAAATCCCCTATGTGCTGTTACTATTGATGACAACTATTCACTATATAATTTATATTCTGTTTTTCAAAAATGAGTATTATTTACCTTCATAATCAAAATGTATGAGAGGAAACAATCTAATTTTTCTACTGAAGAATTTTCAATATTGTAAATTTCTTAGGTTTTTATTTTCCAATTCCAACATCTCATGTTGCTGAACAGAAATGTGATTAAATTCACATAACTAATATGTAGTGATATTATCTACCATAAGTAAAAAAAAAAGTATAAAACTTTGGAAGACACTAGGGATACAACAAAAAGGAAATATAATTCTTATCACTGGAGAAACTGATACCTTATCAGATGAACATATAAAGTGGCATCATAATAACATTTGATAACACCATTCATTAGAGATATGGAAAATAAACCATCTTTGGTGTAGAAGCTTAGTGAGACATATAGATAAATAAGAGCTTATATTTGAAATTATTATTGGAGGAGAGATATGAATTGGCTAGAAAAAGAAAGGCTCAAAGGCCATTGTTGATACAGCAATCAAGAAAAGCTCAGGCAAGAAAAGATGTAATATGCTCAGAGAATAGGTTGTAGAAAAACAATATAAAGAAATGATAGACATATTTCACTATTTAAATGTACACAGCTGCATATGCTTTGCATAATTTGTGTACTGTATTTCATAATTATATGTGTGTTTATACACACAGAGAAAGAGAGAGTGTTGAAGGATCTTCTGAATGTATTTCTGAATGATGAGAAACCTCCAACCACAGAATCTGTTGGGGAAAAGAAGGGAGAGAACTTAATCTATGTATCTCTTCCATACTATATCTCCTATTTGTCAAGGTTAAACACAACTGGATATAACAATGAGACAAGTTCAGTAAGAAAAAAAATACATTTAATGTAATATATTATAAGAATAAAATGATAGGTATACATATATGAAATAGATGTATATTCTTTTATATAAAATAAAGAGTAAGAAGGATACATATAAATGTAATTACATTGGTTAGACATGATAGAAGACGAATTAAGAAATTAAAATAATGATAGGCATTACAAGATAATGTTGATGATAAAAGACTTTTACAAAATGATTTCAAGAACTTGACTAAGGGCTAGAGTGTTGGGTCAGTGGTTACAGCACTTGCCTGGAATGTGCAAGGATGCGGGTTTGAACCCCAGCATCGTGTATACAACAAGGTGTCACTGCAAAAAAAAAGTCACATAAAGAACTAAATAAAATGGATTCTTTCTCTCTTTCTCACTGTCCCTCTCTCTCTCTTAAAAAAAAAGAAATAAAAGAATTTAAATAATATGATAATAGGTTAGTTATAAAAAGTTAATAATAATTTTCACTTTTTATTTTGTATATAACATATTTTAAATAATAAATTAAAGGAAAAATTAAATTTTTTGTATTAATTTTAAGTACTTGGAAATATAACTTCCAAAAAGTTCTATTACTTTACATATACATGCATCCACTTAATAAAAATGAATTAAGAATTTTTGTATTGTTTAAATTTAAAGCATTATATTTATGTTTCTATAAGGAGAAAATACAAGGAAAAAATATATTTCTTTTTAATAAAAATACTACTTAATTTTTCATTTTCCTTAAGTTTCTTTATTTATTCTACTAGCTTGATTTTTCTTCAACCTACTTAGTTCTGTTGTATTAAAATTACAAAATGTGTCACCAACCTTCCTATAAAAGTAAAAAAGCTTTTATTTATAATTTTTCATTTTATTTTCATTGATGTATGAGACTGACTGATGAAAAATGAACTATGACTTTTTATGTGGAAATGTTTTCTCAAACAGCAATATGTATTTTTTCTCCTTTTATTTAAATGCATGTCAGAAATCTGAAGCAGATGGTGAGATTTTGTTGTATTAGATTGGTGGATTTAATCTGAAATTTTGTATCACAAATTATGTGATACCTAATGTCTGGTATTTGAATGTAAGAAATGTAAAGATTAATGGTGAAAGTTTTCTCACTTTCCTTTATTTATTTTTGTCTTGCTCTACTGAAATGCTGATAAACTGTGTTTTGTTGCTATTTCTTTGGATTGTATTAGATGAAATAATAAAGATCACCACAAATACACAAAATGTTCAAATGGTTTTCTGGGGTTTTCACGATTGAGAGTCCATGTGCTTATGCTAGGCCTATTCATAATACTGCCACTAGCCCATATAATTCCTGTCCCTTTATTAGGACACAAGCCACATATGAGGTAGATTTATCAGTTCTGATTGTATACCAATTGTGTCTAAGTACTAGTTCGTTCTGGGCAATACAGCCCTTCTCCAGGGTCAACACTTGTTCATTGCTCAATCTTCATAACACCCAGAGACCACACTTAGAATTTAACAGTCCAGTAGCAAATGTTTCTCAATATTGACTCACTTATTTTCCTATAGTCACATTTTTGAGGATATAAACCTAATAAAATAAAAATATAACACTTAGCACTTAAGAAAAATAAGAGTGTTGTTGGTGTTTCTTTTTTATTGGAAATTTTTTTTAAAGAAAGAAGAAATATAATAGGCAATGAGATAGTCTAGCATTTAAAGGTTTAAGGAAAGACATCTTTTGGCACATAGAAATTCTTTCACCAGTGTTAGTTGACTTCAGTTCTGAATCCTGAGACAAAAAAAAAATGTTAAATTAAATGTATGCTTTTAAAAGTTACATTAAGTGTATATATAGTTTCATTAAGTTAGGAAACTTATGAAAACTATAATTTCTTCTATCAGAGTTTCTTTCTCATTTTGGGGATATGGAGAAGAGATGAATATGAGGTAAAACAACTCATACTCTTGGCTCCATTCTTTCATTCATCAGTTCCATCACCTCAGAAAATTATAAAAAGTGGATTATTATTTGCTGAGTACAGAAAATCAAATATATGAGAATTTAAACAGCTCACTAAATAGGAATTTTAAACATGTCATCAAAGGCAGCAAAACTATTCAAGTTTCCATGTGGAAAAACTGTAGCAATCATTGTGTATAAACTTTGATAACCAGGGGTAATGCTAACACATCGATAAGCTACTATGGGTTTCATCTAATGCAGTTTCCTGCTTTGCAAACTTACTTTGAATACTACTTTTTCACCATCAACTGGATAAATTGTTCATGCCACTGAATTACTGTTGCTTTCCATTTCTCCATGTAAAATTATGGTAACTGTACTTTTCTTATAAAATTATTTTAAATCTTAGAATGTTTAAAGAAACAATCAGAATATGTTGCATGAAGTAGGAGCTTACTAAAGAAAGGTATTATTGTTATTATTACCACTATAATTATTATTTATTAGAAGTTTACATGCAACTCATAACTTTTTAGTCAGTTCAACATGTAGACAAAATAAGATATGGTCATAGAAACTTATTTCATAAAATTTAACTTTATTCTCTACCTTCAACTATAATAAGTAGTATTTTATAGTTGAATTTTTCTTATTCTCATTCATCTATTATTGTAAGATAAAAAAGTTTGTGTTGCTTAACTGCTGAACTTAAGTTTGTGGTAATTTCTAAAAGGACACAAATAACCTAAGTCTAAGATCATTCTCCAATTTTTAAGCTCTTCAGCATTTTATTATTCTCTTTCAGAGAGAAGAGAGCCATTTTTTTTTGGCAATCTATTTTTTCTTTGTGTGTGTTTCTTCACTTGTTTATTCATATAATTAAGTGGCTGCAAACCATATAGTTGAATATGCTATATCTACTGGTATATTGAACCTCAGTAGAGGCCTCAATAATACAAATGTATATTAAGAGAATTGCATAATGTTCAGACCAACAAATTTTAATTTAATAATTTTCTGTTAAATATTTAAAATTTGGGTTTTTATAACTATTAATTTAAAAGACAGGATAATATGGGAGTTGCTCATGAGTTTGTCTGGAGAGACTTAGTTCTATTGCAAGATGTGGTTTGTTATGAAAATATAAATGGCAGAAGGTCATCTAATTATCAGAATTAATATAATTAATTAAGTGACTTCTGGTTTCCTTCAATTTTATTATTTAAATAAAAGAAATATACTATATAATAATTAATGCATACAAGTAGCTGGTAGTACCATATAGTTATTACCTATGGAGATGGATCCAAGATAAAAAAATGTCACAGCAAAATAAAAACAAAATCTTGTTAAGTTTACATAAATAATTAATATAAAGTATAGCATTAACTGCTGCTATAAATGAAACATTTATTGATTACTGATCTATTATATCCTTATTCTTGCATTGTTGCAAATAATAGCAACTAAATATTTACTAAAAAAAGTTTGCATTAATGAGAAAAATTTTTGTACCTTTTTGAGAAAAACTTGTAAGTAAATTCTAGGCAAGACATTCACCATTGGTTTTCTCATAGATATAACTATTATATGAGTATCTTAAGTGCATGATAACCATGAATTTTGAAAGAACAGTTCATGGAAGGCCACCCTCACTTCTGACAGCTATGCATTCCCATATCTGCTCTCAGGTTTGAGAATTTGCTAGTGCTTGTGGAGCTCCCTGAGAACAGTTATATTTAAAATCACTATTGGGAATGCAAACAGGTTAAAATCAGTCATGTGAGAAAGCACAATGGGCAAGTCCCATTGTGGACAATGAATGTCCATTTTCTTCTCCTACTAGAATCATGGATAGCCTTCTTCTCCTGGTTTGCATAGTTGATAATATTTATGGAATATCAACAATGAGGGAAACACCCAAATCTTGTTATCTGAAGTTTATACTGGGTTGCAATCCTTGGCAAAATTAAGTGCTCACATGACCAGTTACAGATTGCAACCCTTCTGGAGATTCAGCTGATACTGATGGACAAGATCGCATGTTTATGTGCCTGTCTCATTTCAATTAGCGTAATGATCTCTGTTGGGCACTGTGCAAAAGACAAACGCTGTGCCGGACGCCATGACACTTCTTCTTCTCCTCTTAAGCTTCCTTTTTCATGCTCTGCGCACTTTGAGCAAAAGAGTGCAAAAAAACTGCACGCTTGAGGGCTGCTTCCTCTTTCTTTCTGTACCCCTTTAAACTACAACACCAACATGACAGTCCCTCATTGGCTGGGATAAGTCCGTCTGCTGCTTCACAATTGGTTCCTTGGCTGTCTCCCCTCCCTATAAAAACCCGTGTGCCTTGGTAATAAATGGATTTGAGCTGCCACCTCCTTTTTGTTACTGACTCATTTCTCTGGCTGAGATGGAGGGGGTCTCTAATGAGGGAGATCCAGACTATGGCTACGGCACTCAAACCCCTGCTTGGCCCTGGGGAACGGTTCGACTGATCCGCGCCATCCCGCACGCCCTCAGGGACGCCTGAGGTAGCGACAACTGGTGCCCTGTGGGAGGAATTTCTCATGCCCCACATACAGGACATTGAGCAAATTCTGGTCCGGGTGAGTATGCCTATCGCCCTTGTCTTAGGGCCCCACCTTCTTTCCTTTTAACCTCTCCTTATGACTACTGAAGGTGAATTTTCTAAATTACCTCAGCATTCTTGGGCCCCTTCTCTCTTCCCCCTGTTCTCCATGTCAGCCGACAGGGAGCCCTCTGGCTCACCTCAACACTTTTGGATCCCAATGGTTGGGCTTCTCTTTGCTGTAGGAGCCTTATTTCTCTGATCCTTTTGTGGTACTCCTTGACCCCCTTCTGAGACTTCTTTATCATCTCATCTCCATCATGGTTCAATCAGCTAGCAGGATAGAACCTACCTTGGATTCCCTACGAATTCTCCTTAAGAGCAGAGGTTTGGAACTTACTGATGGTCAGGTGAAAGCCACATGGGCCACATTTATTAGGGTGGCCCACTCGCTACCTGAAAGTAACTTACTTGATTGGGATATGTGGGACCAAGCTGAGCAGCTCATTAGGAAAGCTCAAGTCCAATCTGGGGACCTCCCCCACCCTCTGGGCGTTTCCTACAATCTCTGCCCTTAAGAGCTGTTCCCCCCACCCCCGACCTTATTGCATGCTAGAAAAGAAACACCCACACCAAGACAAGGACCATGTCCCCTTTGAGGAAGACAGGTCTGTTCCCCGTACTCCAAACCACTCATGGATCCTTTTGGCTCGGCCCCATGGCCTGCTAAAGGTGGATCCCCTTTTCTCCCGCCCTCACCGCATACTACATCCACCTCTAATCCATTTAGACCCGTCTCAATTCCACCCCCCTATTTTGAATAGGGACCTCCCTCAGCCCTGCCTTGGTCTGATCCTTGTCAGTTGTTCCTGGTCAATGTTAACCATGGGGGTAACCGCCCGGCTGCTTGGTATCCCTGGGATCCTGGGGAACTTAAGGAGTTAAAAAAGGCCATCCTCTAAGATGGACCCAATGCCCCCTGGACAGAGACTATCCTCCAGGGACTACCCACCACCCATGCATGGCAGCAGACTGGCGGGCGTTGGCCCGTGCAGTCCTTCCGGGTCCACTGTATATAAAAGAGTGTGCCCTGTACAAAGAGGAATGTCAACAGAAGGTGGAGCATAACCAAAGCGCTAACCCCATAATTCCTATTACTGCTAGAATGCTTACTGGCACCTCTGACCAATATTCATCAGGCATCCAACAAGCGGTCATTCCGCCTCCTTACCAGGATCAAATTCGGGCTTTAGGCCTGGCCGCGTGGCGAAAGCTGGAGGAGGGACCCACTGAATCCCCAATCTCTGGGATCAACCAAAAACCTGGAGAAGATCTCCCTGGGTTTATTAACATAGTTGAAGGGAGCATTAACTGGAAGTTCCCTCCCAGTGACCTCCGTGATCATTTCGTCAAAATGATGGTATGTGAAGGAATGAATCAGGAACATAAAATGGCTTGTTCTGGTCTTAAGGACCAATCTATAGAGAGATGGATAATAGCCACAGAGGATATCAGGACCCATTCCCATCAGACCCAGGCATTGGCCTTGGCCCTTCAAAATTCTCGTAATACGGCCACTAATACGTGGCCGTATTAGTGTGTGCATGTCGACAGGCTTTCCCCAGAAAGAGCGCCACCTGTTTTGGGTGCGGGCAAGAAGATAACTTCAAAAGAGAGTGCCCCCAGCGGGCAGCAGAGGGATTGAATTCAACCGGGGCCTCCAAGGAGTTGGACTCTAATGCCCACCGTCCACTCCCTAACGCCCCGCAAACACCCTGCCCATGATGCAGGAAGGGTTATCATTGGGCCAAAGATTGCTGATCTAAAACAGATGCACAGGGTCAAACTTTAAACTCCCTAAGGGGCTTATCCCAGCCCTACTATAAAATAGTAGCCAACCAGGCAACACTTGTTGGACCATCCCCCTCGTGCAGGACATCCAACCCAAACTGATCATCACGATTGGGGGCAGATCCTTTAAAAGCTTAGTGGATACTGGTGCTGACAAGACAGTTTTAGGAAAAGAAGAGCTGGTTCACAGACCCCCTCTACTGGGGGTGGGAGTGCAAACCTGTTCTCAGGAAACTGCTGACTGGATCTTATGGTTGCATTGGGATGGCAACTCAGGTGAGATGTACCCCTGGTGGCGGGGGGGCTCATAGATAACCTCCTGGGACAGGACATATTAGGAGAGACCGAGGCCTACATTACCACTGACCATAATGCTTTTTGAGGATTTATTGGATGAGGAAGAATACCAACAACAATTCAGGGAGGGCCAATGTCCCTGAAACTACCGGGGCGACCACAACTTTGAAAACATTGTAAAGGGTTTGCCCCAATTTAATCCCCTAATTCACCTCCAATCCTAAGAGCCACTGCTTCTTCTGGGGCACCCAAAATCAAATGGCTCCCAGGGCCCCCTATTCGGGTGGAGCAGTGGCCTCTACCTTCAATAAAACTAACTACATATCCTTGTTGAACAACAGATAAGGTTAGGACACCTGAACAATCCATTAGTACCTGTAACTCACCTGTGTTCGTAATTAAAAAGCCCAACGGAAACTGTAGGTTCCTTCCAGATTTGAGGCCAATTAATCCAAGAATGGTTCCCTTTGGGACCCCTCAACAAGGCCTCCCATGGATTCCAGCCATTCCTAATGATCATCACCTGATCATCATTGATATTAAGGACTGCTTTTTCTCTAACCCCCTCCACCCTGAAGATAGAGAAAGGTTTGCTTTCTCCCTTCCCTCACTTAACTTTAAGGGACCTGACCAGAGGTTTACCCACACCACGGGAATTCCACACAATCCCAAGGGTCAAGCCATAATTGAAAGACATAATAACACCCTTAAGTCTCAACTAATAAAACAAAAAGGGGGAGCATTCCCCCCTCATGATCAGGTAAAAATGGCCCTATTTACATTAAATATTTTAAAGTTTTCCAAAGGGGATCATTTCTCACCCTTTCAAAAATATTGGGCCACCAGCACGGCATACCTGACTCTCAAGGTCAGGTGGAGAGACCCCCTCTCAGGGATATGGAGAGGCCCTGACCCACTGATCACTACAGGGTGAGGATTTGGCTGTGTTTTTCCAACTGATGAACCCAAGCCATTTTGTGTCCCGACCAGAGATCTCAAGCATTGCCCTCCTAGTACTGAAAGCCCTCTTAAAAAACACCCAGGGGATTCAACGTCCCCTGAGGAACCTTCCCATCCTGATCTCTTCCAGGAACCATGAAAATCCACCCAATTTTGGTGCTCCTACTCAAGGAGATGCACTTGACACAGGCCAGCTTCGGTGATCCAAATGATCGATGACTTGAACACAGCGGCCACCACCATTCTGGACCTTCAAAATCAGATCAACTCCCTTGCCACAGTGGTTCTCCGAAATCGACACGGACTGACCTCCTTACTGTCAATAAGGGAGGTCTCTGCCTCTACCTCCAAGAGGAATGATGTTTTTATGCCAATCAGTCAGGGATTGTCCGGGACAAAATAAAGCAACTCCAGGAAAATTTAGAAAAGCGCCACAAAGAGCTGCAGGAGAGATTTCTGTAGACGGGGCTCAAGGGATGGATGCCTTACCTTCTTCCTTTTCTAGGACCTCTTTCTCTGATTTTCCTTCTCTTGACCTTTGGCCCTTGCATTGCTAATAGATTTATCACCTTTGTCCAAAAGAGAATTGAAGCTATACAGCTCATGAGCGTCCAGGTACATTATCAGTGACTTGCCAGTGCTGGCCCTGATCATCGCCCTTTGGACTGTTGATGGGTAAGGTCTTCCTAAAGGGAGGACAACCTAAGACAGGTCCTCTGGGATAGGTTTTCCCCATAGAGACCATTGGCTTTGCGGTTATCTAGAGACGGGTAAGATCCCCAAAAAGGCAGGGGACGTAAGACAGGAGCTCCACCTTGGTTTCCAGCTGCTTTATTGGCCCTAAAACAAAACAAAAAGGGGGAATTGTTGGGCACTGTGCAAAAGACAAAGGCTGTGCCAGACGCCATGTCACTTCTTCTCCTCTTAAGCTTCCTCTTTCATGCTCCGCGAGCTCTGAGTGAAAGAGTGCGAAAAAAACGCACGTTTGAGGGCTGCTTCCTCTTTCTTTCTGTACATCTATAAACTACAACACCAACTGGGGCTGGAGCGGTGGCTTGGTGGTTATGGTGCTAGCCTGGCATGCGTAAGTACCCGGGTTCAAACCCCAGCAACCCACGTACACAACTAAATGTCAGAGCAACAAAAGCGATGTGAAAAACTCAATAAAAATTGATTCTCTCTCTCTCTCACTGTCCTTCTCTCTTTAATATAAATAAATAAATAAATAAACTACAACACCAACATGACAGTCCTTCATTGGCTGGGATAAGTCCATCTGCCGCTTCACCATTTGTTCCTTGGCTGTCTCCCCTCCCTATAAAAACCCATGTGCCTTGGTAATAAATGGATTTGAGCTGCCACCTTCTTTGAGTTACTGACTCATTTCTCCGGCCGAGACGAAGGGCATGTCCAATGAGGGGGATCCAGACTTCGGCTGTGGCACTCACCCTCCTGCTTGGCCCCCGGGGGATGGTTCGACTGATCCGAGCCATCCCGCCTGCCCTCAGGGATGCCTGAGGTAGTGACAGATCTCTACTTCCATCTATGTTGTTGCAAATTAAATGATTTTGTTCTTTGTTATGCCTATGCATTATCCTATCACATCTTTTTATTACATTTTCTTTGTCCATTAATCAACTAATGAACACTTAGGTTGCTTCCACCTCTCAGCTGCTCTGAGTAGTGCTGCAATAAGCACAGGAGTGCAGATGTCTCTTCAGTATACGGATCATTTCCTCGGTGCAAAAGTCCAGTAGTGACTGATTATCATATGATAGTTCTATTTTAGTTTTATTTTATTGAGGAATCACCTAGATTTCCCCATATTGTCTGTACTAAGTTACATTACAGCCAATAAAAAGCAGAGGTTCTCTTTTATCTTTTGTCTATTATTTTGCTCATATATGGTATATAAAATTTTTTTTCTCATAGAAGTTGATTGCAGAGTGGTGATTTCCAGATGCTGGGAGAGAACAAGGGTAAGGAGTGGTGCATAAAGATTGATCAATATTATTATTTTATGGTTAAATAGAAATAAGATGTTTTAGCTTACCATGGCTTGTATGGTAACTATATATAGCAAGTATTTCATATTGCAGAAAGCTAGAGGAAAGGAATTTGAATGTTCTTACCATAAATAAGTAATAAATATTTCAGAAGATAGATATGATTATACTATGTAAGCATTAAACAATGTATAAATGTGTCAAAACATCACATATTGGGCTGTATTGGTGGCTCAGTGGTTACAGTGCTTGCCTGGTGTGCTGGCGGACCCAGGTTAAAACCCCAGCACCATGTACACATCTAGGTGTCTGAGCAGTGAAAACCAGATGAAAAATAAATAAAATTGATTCCCTCTCACTGTCCAACTCTCTTTAAAAAAATCATATAGTGTCCAACTAATATATACATTTTCCATTTTGTGTATCAGTTAAAAATAAATGCAACTAACAAAAACAATCTAGTATATGTGAACCACTGTGATGAGTCTGAGATTCTACCTAACTTCAAAAATAAGCTAGCTGATCACAGTTTCCTAAAAACCAGCACAAAAAATGGACACCTACATCAAGTATGAAGAAATTTACTATGCACAACACTGCAGACAAGATGAGATTTATGTTAACATTGGTTTTCCATTGGCCAAAAAGTTCCTTAGAGACAATGCAGAAACAACCACAGTGGATGTTGTTCCCAGAGTGATTTTGTGTCACAGCTGAGTCAACTTAAGTTTAGAAAATTCTGTTTCGATACAGAAGTATGCTAAGCAGACCGTTCCTAACATTATACAGGAAGAGGACATTGATATATTCTATGAGGGAAGAAACAAATTCATTTTCTATCAAAGAAGGATACATGTTTCTATCTTCAAGGATATTTTCTGTGAATCATTCTTAGAAAGGTAATCTTACTCAAAATCTAGTATAAGATATAAGAAAATGCCATGGTGAATGATCATTCAAAAGAATGAGCATGGTGACTTTTTAAAGATCATTTATAAGGCACATAAATGATTGCTAGATCATATACCAATAAAAAATAAATTTATGACAAAATTTGTGTTTCAACAAAGTTATAGTTACTGAAAAATGATACATAAAATTAAATAGAAATTTAAATGTTAGTATTAGAGACCTTGAGTTTGAACACAGCCTTCAGCAAATAACTTTGGTGATAGTTTTCACTTCACATATTTTGTATGAAATCTTTAAAGGGAAAAAAAACAGATGTTCACCATAAAAAATAAGGAAGTCAAGGAATGGGTTATATGCACTCACACACATATTCTGAAGGCCCATGGATCAGAAAAATGATATGCAAATTTTACAAAATGCATTTGCTTTCTTTAAAATTACTGAATAACAGCAAAAATACACAACACAATTTTTCATGAAGTGTTTTGTCATGATTTAAGTAGTAGCATATTTAAAGTAGGAACAAGCAATTTAATGTAAGATCGCTGCTGTTATATAAATGAAGTTTATATAACAAATGAATGAAGTTCTGCTGGTCACATTCTATATTATTCTCAATTAAGGAATGGCAAATAACCCTTTGTTTGATTCTAACCTGGTATCTATTACTGTGGTTTCCAAAATTATAAATGGTTCTTACAGTTCATAAAATCATATATGGGAAAAATATAAAAAATTAGTCTCTGAAATGAAATCTGATTATAGGACAATATGGTGTTGTCGCTACCCAGGCATCCCTGATTGTGGGCAGGGCAATCTTAAACGGCTGGATTGTCCTCCGGAAGATGATCAGGAGGGGTGCTGGCGGCCGAAATCCTGGAATCCCCTCACTGGAGATCCCTTCCCTCTGGGCCAGGGAAATGAGTCAACCACACACAGTGGATGGCAGCTCAGAATCCCTTTCTTTTCAAGGCACACGGACTTTTATACGGAGGGGAGACAGCTAAGGAACCAATGGTGAAGCATCAGACAGGCTTATCCCAGCCAGTGAGGGATTGCTATGTTGGTGTTGTTAGCTATCACCAACTGGAAGGCACAGAAAGAAAGAGGAAACAGTCCTCAGGCACAGGCGTGCACTCTTGTTTTGCTCAGAGCACTCGAAGCATGAAAGAGGAGGAGAGGAGGAATTGTCATGGCATCCAGTGCAGCATTTGTCTTTTGCACAATGCCCAACAATCCCCCCTTTTTATTTTGTGTTAGGGCCAATAAAGCAGCCAGAGAACAGGGAGTGGCTCCCGTCTTAGGTCATCCCCTCACATTTTAGGGGATCTTACCCGTCTCTGGATACCCGCACAGCTATTGGTCTCTATGGGGGAAAACCCAGCCCAGAAGGCCTGTCTTAGGTTGTGCTCCCTTTAAGAAGATCTTAATGATCATCCGCCCAAAGGGCGATAATCAGGGTCAGCGCTGGCAAGTCGCTGATATTGTACCTGGATGATCATGAGCTGTCACGACCAGGAAACTCTGAGAGAAAAGTCCTAAAAAAGGATGAAGATAAAGCATCCATCCCTTGAATCCAGTTCAGAGAAAGCTCTCTTGTAGCTCTTTGTTTTGTCCAGGACAATCCCTGACTGGTTGGCATAAAAACAACATTTTTGAAGAGCCACTGTCGCAAGGGAGTCGATCTGATTTCGAAGGTCCAGAATGGTGGTGGCCACCGCGTTCAAGTCATCAATCATTTGGATCACCGAAGCCGGCCTGTGTCAAGTGCATCTCCGTGAGTAGGAGCACCAAAATTGGGTGGATTATCATGGTTCCTGGAAAAGATCAGAAGGGGAAGGCTCCTCAGGGAAGGTTGAATCCCCTGGGTGTTCATTAAGAGGGCTTTCAGTACTAGGAGAGCAATGTTTGATACCCCTGACCGGGGCACAAATTGGCTTAGGCTCATCAGTTGGAAAAACACAGCCAAATCCTCACCCTGTAGTGATCAGTGGGTCAGGGCCTCTCCATATCCCCGTGAGGGGGGTCTCTCCACCTGACCTTGAGAGACAGGTATGGCGTGCTAGTGGCCCAATATTTTTGAAAGGGTGAGAAATGGTCCCCTTTGGAAAAATTTAAAGTATTTAATGTAAATAGGGCCATGTTTACCTGATCATGAGGGGGGAATGCTCCCCCTTTTTGTTTCGTTAGTTGAGATATAAGGGTGTTATTATGTCTTTCGTTTATGACTTGACCCTCAGCATTGCGTGGAAATCCCGTGGTGTGGGTAATGTTCCATTGTTGGAAGAAGTTAGCTAGGGATTGACTAATAAAGTTAGGCCCGTTATCGGTTTTTATTTGATCTGGTAGACCCTGGGTAGTGAAACATTGAAAAAAATGTCTGATGGCATGCTTGGCCTTTTGACCGGTATGTCGAGAGGCCCAGCAAGCGTGGGAGACAGTATCCACAGACATGAAGATGAATTTAAGTTTCTCAAAGGGGGAATACTGGGTGACGTCTGTCTGCCAGAGATTATTGGGTCTTATGCCCCTGGGGTTAACTCCAGGCCCCTGAAGTGTGGGGGTCAGGGGAGGAATTGTAGGAAAGGGAGGCAGGACTTGCAAGTTTTGATAATCTTTTTTAGGTCTTTTATTGGAACCTGGGAGAAGCGATGGTGAAGGCCTCTCCAGTTAGCATGAATAAGGTGATGAAAAGAGGCAACTTCTGAGAGTGTGTAACACTCAGGAAGATTGGAAGTGAGGGAATCAGCGAAAGCGTTACCATAGGTCAGAAGTATGGGCAAGCTCTGATGACCCTGCAAGTGTTGAACATCTATGGGATTAATTCTTTTATTTAGAAGATAGCAAGCTTGTATCACAAGAGGAGTGATGTGGTTGTCATCAGTCCTAATGTGGGCATGAACAAGGTTAGGGAGGAGGTTGACAACATACAGACTATCAGAAAACAAGTTAAATGTGGTGTGAACTTTATTGAGAGCAAGGACAACTGCATATAGTTCCTTAAACTGGGCTGAACCCTGGACCTCGTGGGAAAAAGCTAGATCTGTTTGATTTGGGCAATGTTTTGAAGAGAAAAGCACCATTGATGTGCCTCGTTTACCTCCATCTGTGAAGACGGTAGGGGTCAGAGGATTGGGATGGGACAGGGACAGATGAGAGGGGTGCCAATCCAAATTCCTGAAGAAATTCGTCCACTTATAGGGGCCTTAATGACAGTCAACTTTCCCAACAAACCCTTCCATGGCCAGTGCCACCCTGGTGTGGTTCCTCTTGAGCCAAAAAAAATCATTGAGCCTAAAGGGGACAATCAGAGTATGTGGATCAGTCCCGAAAAGAAGAGTTGAAAGCTACCTGCCCTTAATGATACAATCAGCCTGTTGGTCATTTAAGGAGTGCATGTGGGGGGCTCCCCCCAATGAGAGGTGTATGCAATGAATAGGCCTTCCCTCTTGAGCCAAAAGAGCCTTGAGGAGAGTTTTACTTGGGAATACGTATAAAAATAGAGGTAGGTTAGGGTCAAATCTCTTCAGAGAGGTGGAATTAATGGCTTGTTGGACCTTGGAAAGTACCTCCCAGTGAGTAGGGGATAGTTGGACAGAGGATTGAAGGTTAAGGTCTTTTAAAAGTTGGAAGAGGGGTGTAAGTTCAGCTGTAGATATGGGGAGCCAGGGTCCGATCCAATTAATCTCCCCTAGTAGTTGTTGAAGTTGGGTGAGGGTGTAAGTATCCCTAATATGTAATTGAGGTTTTAGAGGAGAGACAGAATCTATGGTGAGAATAGATCCAAGAATTTTGAAGGGGGGAATATTTTGCATTTTTCAGGAGCCACCTGGTAATTGTGTTGGGCAAGGAGTTGCATACATTTACAGAAACTTGTTGAAGAGTCTCTGGGCGGGGGGACCCTAGGATGATGCCATCCGTATAAGTATAGACAAGTAAGTTGGGGCAAGTGTCCAGAGGGGCATGTACATTAGACAAAAAGTGTTGACAGATAGAGGGACGATTAGCCATTCCCTGAGGAAGAATAGTCCATTCAAACCTCTGGTCAGGTCCCTTAAAGTTAAGTGGGGGAAGGGAGAAAGCAAACCTTTCTCTATCCTCAGGGTGGAGGGGGCTAGAGAAAAAGCAGTCCTTAATATCAATGATAATCAGGTGATGATCATTAGGAATGGCTGGAATCCATGGGAGGCCTCGTTGAGGGGTCCCAAAGGGAACCATTCTCTGATTATTTGGCCTCAAATCTTGAAGGAACCTCCAGTTTCTGTTGGGCTATTTAATTACGAACACAGGTGAATTCCAGGGACTGATGGATTTTTGGAGGTGTCCTTGTTCAACAAGGATATGTAGTTGTGTTAGTTTTATAGAAGGTAAAGGCCACTGCTCCACCCAAATGGGGGGCCCTGGGAGCCAATTGATTTTGGGTGCCCCAGGGGGAGCAGCAGCCCTCAGGATAGGGGGTGATGTCGGCGATTAAGTTGGGGTAAATCCTTTCTTCTCTTTTCAAAGTTGGGGTCGCCCCGGTAGTTTTGGTGACATTGGCCCTCCCCGAATTGTTGTTGGTATTCTTTTTCATCTAATGAATCCCCATGAAAAAACTTATGGTCAGTGGTAATGTAGGCCTCAGTCTCTCCAAATATGTCCTGGCCCAGGAGGGTAGCTGTGAGCCCTGGCGCCACCGGGGGGCGCACCTCGCCTGAGTTGCCATCCAGATCCACCCATGAGACCCAGTCAGCAGTTTGTTGAGAGCTGGTTTGTCCCCCACCCCCAGTAGAGGGGGTTCGGGAAACAGCTTCCATTGTGGGGGGGAAAATCTCTTCTTTTCTTAGAACTGTCTTGTCAGCCCCAGTATCTCTTAAGCATTTAAAAGATTTGCCCCCAATCGTGAGGATCATTTTGAGTCGGATGCCCTATACGAGGGGGATGGTTCAATAAGTCTTGGCTGGGGGCCTCCTATTTTTTAACAGGGCTCGGGTCAGCCCCTTCGGGAGTTTAGAGGTCAACCGTGTGCATCTGTTTTAGATCGGCAACCTTTGGCCCAAGGGTAGCCCTTCCTGCATCGTGGGCAGTGTGTGCGTGGGGCGTTAGGGAGTGAACGGTGGGCATTAGGGTCCAACCCCTTGGAGGCCCCGGTTGAATTCAACCCCTCCGCTGCTGCTGGTAGCACTCTCTTTTGAAGTGACCTTGCTGGCACCCGAAACAGGTGGCGCTCTTTCTGTGGGAAGCCTGTTGGAGCGTACACACTAAAGTGGCCATATCCTCCCTATGAGAATTTTGAAGGGCCAAGGCCAATGCCCAGGTCTGATGGGAATGGGTCCCGATGTTCTTTGGGGCTATTATCCACCTCTCCATGGATAGGTCCTGAAGTCCAGAACAAGCCATTTTATGTTCCTGATTCACTCCTTCACATACCATCATTTTGACGAAATATTCACGGAGGTCACTGAGAGGGAACTTCCGTTTAATGCTCCCTTCAACTATGTTAATAAACCTGGGGAGGTCTTCTCCAGGTTTTTGGTTGATCCCAGCTATTGGGGATTCAGTGGGTCCCTCCTCCAGCTTTCGCCACGCGGCCAGGCCTAAAGCCCAAATTTGATCCTGGTAAGGAAGCGGAATGACCGCTTGTTGGATGCCTGTCAAATATTGGTCGGAGGTGCCAGTAAGCATCCCAGCAATAGTAGGAATTATGGGGTTAGCGCTTTGGTTGTGCTCCACCTTCTGTTGACATTCCTCTTTGTACAGGCACACAACTGTATATACTGTGGAGCCTGAAGGATTGCACGGGCCAGCGCTCGCCAGTCTGCTGCCATTCATTGGTGGTGGGCTAGTCCCTGGAGGATAGTCTCTGTCTCGGGGGGAATTGGGTCCATCTTAGAGAACTGCCCTTTTTAACTTCTTAAGGTCCCCTGGCTCCCAGGGTTACCATGTGGCCAGGCGGCTACCCCCAGGGTTAACATTGACCGGAAACAACTGACAAGGATCAGACCAAGGCGGGGCCGAGGGAGGTCCCGATTCAAAATAGGGGGGTGGAACCTATACAGGTCTAAACGGATTAGAGGCGGATGTGGTAAGTGGTGAGGGCCGGAGAGAAGGGGACCCACCTTTAGCAGGCCACAGGGTCGAGTCAAAATGATCGGGGGCGGGGGTGGTCAGAGCACAGGGAGCAGGCCTGTCTTCCTCTGAGTGGATACTATCCTTGTCTTGATCTGGGTGTTGCTTTTCTTGCATGTGGTCAGGTTGAGGGGGAAAGCAGCTCTTAAGGGCAGAGATTGTAGGACATGCCCCAAGGGGAGAGGGATCCCTAGATTGGACTTGAGCTTCCCTAAGGAATTGCTCAACTTGGTCCCACATGTCCCAATCAAATAAATTACTTTCAGGTATACAGGGTGCCACCTAATAAATGTGGTCCATGAGGCTTTTGCCTGACCATCAGTAAGCTCCATCACTCTGCTCTTTAGGAGAATTCGTAGGGAATCCAAGGCAGGTTCTATCTTGCTAGGTGAAAGAACCATGATGGAGGTGAGACGATAAAGAAGTTTCAAAGAGGGTATACAAGGAGTACCATAAAAGGATCAGAGAAATAAGGCTCCTATAGCAAAGAGAAGCTCAAACATCGGGGTCCAAAAGTGTTGAGGTGAGCCAGAGGGCTCCCCGGAGAGAACTGCAGGAAGAGATAAGGAGCCCAAGAATGCTGAGGTAATTTAGAGAATTTACCTTCAGTAGACATAAGGAGAGATTAAAAGGAAAGAAGGTGGGGCCCTAAGACCAAGGCGATAGGCATACTCACCCAAATCAGAATTTATTCAATGTCTTCTTGGTGGGCAATGTCCTGTCGGCGGGAGTGTGAGCAATTCCTCATAGGAGGCACCAATTGTCGATGCCCAGGGGTTCCTGGGTGTGGGCGGGGCAATCCGAACCGGCTGGATCGTCCCCCGGAAGCCGATCAGGAGGGGTGCAGGCGGCTGAATTCCCGGATCCCCCTCACTGGAGTTCCCTTCCCTCTGGGCCGGGGAAATGAGCCAACCACACACAGTGGATGGCAGCTCAGAGTCCCTTCATTTTCAAGGCACACACATTTTTAGAGGGAGGGGAGACAGCTAAGGAACCAATGGTGAAGCGGCAGACGGGCTTATCTCAGCCAGTGAGGGACTGCTATGTTGGTGTTGTCACCAACTGGAAGGCACAGAAAAAAGAGGAAGCAGCCCTCAGGCACAGGTGTGCACACTTGTTTTGCTCAGAGTGCTCGAAGCATGAAAGAGGAGGAGAGGAAGAGTTGTCATGGCATCCGACGCAGCATTTGTCTTTTGCACAGTGCCCCACATGGTGTAATGAACAATAAGTCATGTTTCTTTTTTGATCTATCAGTTGTATTAAGAAATCAATTAGTTCAACTGCATATCACACTTGGGAAGAATAAACTTAAGATCATAAACTTTAGTTAATAAAATTGTAAAGCTGGGTTTATGATTTGTTTTCTTACACCGATTATCATGAAACTTGACCACCATATTCTGTTGTTTTTGTTTAGCATTTAATTTCACTTTTCGTATCAGTAATTTTCCAGTAACAACAAGTTAAGTGTTTTAAATGAAAAATTATCCACTTAGGACAAATAAATGTTGAAAGTATATATTTATACATATACACAATATTATTTTTATTTCTTTATGCCAATAAATAAAATGTTTTCCTATGGTATCCTTTTAAGTTTAATTTTGTAGTACTATTTCTCATGTCTAAATTTCCAAGCTTGTGATAGTATTGCTTAATACATTGTGTTACTTATGGGGTAAAATAAGGAAAGATCCTATAACCTAGAATTAAAAGGTAATAAAAAATGACTGATTCTTGTAGCATACAATAATATATATTTTACATAAATATTATTTACTTTTTAAATAAATTATCTACTTAAAAATAAGTTCAGTTTATTAATAAATTCAGAAACCAAAATTAAGATTCAATGTTTAAACCTTTTGTCCGAAGCCTTGAATTGAGAAAATTAAAAGGCTCAATACTTTTTGTTTTAAAAATAAATATGTTTAACTTTCATATCTAAAGTGTCTAAGGGAAGGAATAATCAAATAATGACTTTGGCATCACATTATATTTTTTATCTCAATATGAGTGACATTATTTGTACCGTTTTATTTTCTATTAAGCTTTTAATAGCTTTCAGGTGACAAAATTTCAAAACATTGTGTATATGATTAAGCATATAATGCAATAGATTTGAAAAATCACCCTGCAGTGAAGTTACAGATAAATTATTTAAAATCTTTCATAATTGATCATAGTAGCACCAATTTGTTTTTAGGATATTTTTCTTCTCACATTCAGTATTTTGATATTTTGAAATATTAAGCTTTGAGAGTCTCTGAAGTTGTAACACTTCTATAATTGCCTAATTGTTTAGCTTCATGATCACCGTAGTGAATGTGTGTGTGTGTTTGGGAAGATGTGTTTGTGTTTGGTCAACCATAAGTACAGTCTTCCTCCACTATAAGCACTGAATTCCATTTGGTTTAAATATGTTTCACACTTAAAAAGTTTGTAAAAAAACTTTGATAATTGACCAAGATAATAAAAAACTAATTAATCACATAGTGCAGTTATGGGTTGTCGCTTAAATTTCTTCCTAGAAATATTTTTTCTTAGAAAAAATCAACGGGAATAATATACAACATCACCATGTAGAAGAGTAAAATCTAATCTGTATTTAGCCAAATCATGCCTTTAAAATTTAGGGGTAAACATATTAAAAATGTAATTCACATACATAGCAAAAGGGGCAGGATTGATGCAGTCTAGGTGAATGACTAGTGAAATAAGGATGTGACACGGATTTGCCAATTTTTTAAAAAGTGATTAGTCAGAACTCTTGTGTTTCCCAGACAGTGTCTATTATGTGTTCAACAACCATAATTATTCCAAAAACAGGCATTTGAGGAGACCAGATAATTATTCCAGTACAGCTGTTATAAAACACTCCTGGCACACACATTGGTATCATTAAAATTTTGGCAAAATATCTTATAAGCAGTACCCTGGGCAAATGAAACAAATTAAACACCTAAGAATTATTTTAGAACCCAAGAATATATATACATAGAAGACTCCAAATTGTGCTCCTGAATTTTAAAAGAGAAATGTAAAGGGCAATATAATGTTACTTTCTTTATTTGAATATTACTTTACAGTTTAATTGCCCAGGTTCACAGTTTTTCTTTTAAATTCAAAACATTTTTCCTTGAAGTTCACTATTTCCTTGAGTTTTTACTAGATTTGCTTTTAGTCTTTGTAATCTATATGCTTATTTTCAAATTTCATATATTTTTAAACTGTCTTATTGTGAATTACCTCATTCATTCTAAAGTGGGTATAAATACAAATGCAGCTTAAAGAATAACAATAAAATAAATATTTTGGTACACATTAACGACACTAAGAAAGAATACTAAATGAAGATTTGGGGTCTTTTGTGTCCCTTGATTACAATTCCTGTCTCTGCCCACAGTAACTCTGCTCCTGAATTTCATGATTTCCTCATTTTGCTGTGCATTATAATCTTATTTTATATACCTATGACTCAAAAATATATTGTTTGTCTTGTTTGTAAAACCAATAATACTGTTCAATTTGACAATAGCTCAAGTTATTTGTCCTTTCATTCATGCTAAAGGGGGACTAGTATTTTTAGTTTTTCAAAACATTTTCTGAATTTTTTTCTTCTAATTTATTTGGATTTATTAATCTTTGTAGATTTTTTAATGTGAATTCCAGTTCATTAAACTTTAGGAGTAATTTTCAAAATGAATATTTAGTATATACATATATACATACATAAATACACAAGTGTATGAGTGTATTTGGTGGTAACTTCATCCACAATCCCAAAATTTGACATTTAATGTCCATTGTTATAGTTATTTCATTAAAATATTTTTATATATCACTATGCGTTTTTGAAAAAAATATATTTCATTTAGTAATTTTTTTAAACTTCATATTATTTTTGAGGGATGGGTTATTTGTACTTATAGTTTATTTTCCTACAATTAGCCTATGAAACTTACCCATATTACTATTTAATTAATGACATAATAGTCCATGGCTATTTTTAAGGGTTTTAATTTAACACAATATAAACTTTATCATTTCAACTATTTTTCTGGTACAAGGATTGAACTCAGGGGTATTTAATTACTGAGTCATAAGTCCAGCCCTTTTTTATTTTCAATTTTGAGACAGGGTCCCACTAAGCCTTTCACCAATTTTTAAGCATACAGTTAAATGGTATTAAGAACATCAATGTCATTGTAGAACCATTACCAAGGGTATTTTTTCATTGTTCCCTATATTCATTCCATAGTTTGATCTACATTCAAAAATTTATCCCTTGGAACATGCTGGTTAATTTTATTCAACATGTTTTAATCCTATTGATAATTATATTTGGTTGGTCCATCAATTATTAAGAAAAATATGTTAAATTGTGCAAAATTTGTTAATTTTGTCAATTCTCCTTTATAAAATTTAGATATGTCTCACAGCAATGAGACATTATTTTTAGACCTGGGGTCAATGTTAGTAAGCCATATATCAAAAATAAATATTAAAATGTGTACATTTAAAAAATAAAGTCTTATGCAATGTATTTTCTACTGTTTATTTTTTATGTTATTACATTTTTAATGACTTAGGAGGCCAGAGATAAATTTAAAATTCTTGGATTTCTTAGTTTATTTCTAGCAAAAGTTTGTCTGAGGAGGTTCACACAGTGTCCCATCATCTCAACCCTCTCCTCCTCCTTTTTAACTCTTACTTGAGTGTCAGATCATCCCACCTCATTCACTCCTGTGGCTGCACACAGTTATTTGCATTCTAGTCCCCACATTCATCAGAATGGGTCATACAGAGTCATGAATTTATTAAGAGGCCACTGAGCCTTGTAGTATTACCTAAAAATATGTATAAAATCAGGTCATGATCTTATGTATGGACCTGAACTAATTTGTGCACAACTTCTAGGCCCAGTGAACACTTCACTTTTACAAAAAAATGATGTTAATAAAAAGTGGCCAGAGAAGAAACCTCAAAAGTGCATGCCTGAGGGCTGGAGAGGTAGCTCAGCAATAGAGTACTTGTTTGGCATTCACAAGGACCCAGGTTTGAACCCCAGCACTACATATGCAACCAAGTGGAGGAAATACAAAAGCCAGATGAAAAATAAAAAAAAAATGAAATCAACTTCTTCTGCATTACTTGGCCTTATCCCTAAGTAAGACTAGTAATTTTGTTTTATGAATGGTCATTAAGAATAAAAATAGCAAAGGCCTCTGGATAAAATTATTTCCAAGATATATATAAAATAGCAGTCAGTTTAAGAAGGCACGGGTCACTTTATTCAGTAATTCACATGCTTTGCTTTAGGATTTGTAAGACCCTACTTTGGTTTGTTCTTTCTGCAAGCATGTAGCCATTCTGGGATCTTAAAAGCATTGTTTATTTACCATTCCGATTGGCAGGCCCCCAGTTCTGGCTTTCTTCAAATCCTCTTCAGAGTGCTTGGTTTCACAGTCTTCTCACAAAAGGTCACTCTCCAGTTGTCTGGATTCTTGTCAGGTAACACTTAGAAATTAGTAAATGCCTAAGGATAAAGGTGGCAAAAAATTCTGGGTTCATGCTCTTTCCTTTTCCCTACTGGATATTAATTTCTCCGTTCCTCACTGGCATTGTTGGCATGGATTCTTGACAGTCATTTCTTTGAAACAGTAAAAACACTGATAGATGATTTTTGTTTGAATTCTTGATCACACCACATTGCTCTAAATGATGGAAGAAAAATATTATGCAGTTTATACCAATGCCCTGCCCATTTCTCTAGCACCATTTGCACTCAAAGCTTGACATTTCAATTTCCAAAATCATTTTTGTATATTTGTTATTTTAACAAATAATCCAAATATAGCTTCTTTTCTGGGAGGATTGTTATAATAAAAGTGCATTAAACACAACCAGCAGTAGAAAATTATGCTGTTCATTGATTTTATATTTCAGCGTCTTCCCTTTCCAGAGCATTCAATATTCACTTCTGTGTTCAACTATTAATGCTGACTTCTCATGTTAATTCTGATATAGTCTTGAAGTGAAAATTTAAATTAGTAGTTTTCCAATTAGTTAACCATCATCATGGCAAATCTTACAAATTTTCTTGCCTTGTCCTAATGACTTATATGTAACAATTATTATATTTTCAATTATTATGTCCAAGTGTCTGTTTATAACTTTTGTTGGTTTTATTGAAGAATCTGTCTGTATTTATATTGAAAAAATTTGTTTTCAGTTCAGTATTTAACTTTTAATTTGCCTTAATATAGGCACACAATTTGGGTTTGCATATTATTTTCTATAAGATTATGTACACATTCTTCTTGTTAATATATTCATATGAATCATTGAATTACTTGTCATTTTTAAAATATCACAATGAATTCATTCACAATTAAAATGATTTATAGACAACTTTGGAAGAAGCAAAACATGTAGAACAAATGTTCTTTCTAACTCTAAAAGTGGATATCGTTTTTGACTCATTTTAGTTTGAAATTGGATTTAAGGAACTTTTGGAATAAAAACTTTATTAATTTCTTAAGTTTACTGTTATCTGTTGAGATTACAAAATAATTTACTCAATTTATTTTTTGCCATTTATTCCATCAGATTTAAATTGTGAAACATTTCAAGAGTAAAATTTATCCAATTGCTACTATCATTGTTTTAATATCATAATTGTCACATCTAAGTTTTATAGTCCAAAAATTGGTTCACAGCCTTACATTGGATAATCATTGCATGGTGTAATTCTGTTCCTCAAACAGCTTTAAAGGTAAACAGAGGGGCTGGAGTGGTGGTTCAGTGGTTGTGGAGCTTGCCTGGCATGCACAAGGATGTGGGTTTGAACACAGCACCATGTACACAATGAAGTGACAGAGCCACGAAAGCCACATGAAAAACTAAATAAAAGTGATTCTCTCTCTCTCTCCCATTGTCCCTCTCTCTTAAAAAAAAACAAAAAAAACTTACAGAGCAGCAATGTATTCACCAGCACCTTTGTCTTTTTGTGACGTGGAAGCCTGAGTGTAAAATTTTCATTGCACACATGTTAAGAACAACACTTCAACATTTAGGAGTAGGCAAAGACTTTCTCAACAGGTCTCCGAAAGTGAAGGAAGTAAAGTCAAAAATCAGTGAATGGGATGTCATAAAGCTAAAAAGCTTTTGTACTGCCAAGGAAACAATCAAAAGAGTCAAGAGGTTTCCTACAGAAATGGAGAGTATCATGGACTTTGATTCCTCAGACCAGGGTCTCATATCCAGAATCTATAAAATCCTCAAAAATGTCAGCTACAAAAACACCAACAGCCCAATTGATAAATGGGCCAAAGAGCTAAACAGAGACTTCTCACCAGAGGACATTGATCAAGCCAAGGAATACATGAGAAAGTGCTCTAAATCATTAGTAATCAGAGAAATGCAAATGAAAACCACATTAAGATATCACCTTACACCAGTCAGAATGGAAAAGATGAAGAAAATAAACAACAATAGATGCTGGAGAGGCTGTGGAGAAATAGGCACACTAACACACTGCTGGTGGAGCTGCAGACTGGTACAGCCCCTCTGGAAAGCAGTATGGAGAATCCTTAAAAAACTAGGGATGAGTCCACCATATGACCCTGCTATTCCACTCCTGGGTATCTTTCCAGGGGACTTAGAATCAGCACATTACAGTGACACAGCAATATCGATGTTCATAGCAGCACAATTTACTATATTGCTAGGCTATGGAAACAACCCCG
>PVKS010016843.1:0-43174 GCA_004027875.1 Aplodontia rufa
CCAACATGTCCCCTTCTCCTCCCTTCCTATCATCCCTTGTTATTCTTCAATATATTCAACAATAGAATTAAACATTTACTTTTTTGTAAAGACATACAGTATAGCTTGTTCAAATATCTTATACAGTACCTTGCAACTGTGTCTCATAAATATTAACATATTGCATTTTTGTTCTATGGTTCTAAACCATGAGTTTATCTACCATTTCCCCAAGCCTGGGTTTTGCTCCAGCCACCACAAATGAGGGAAATCATTTGGACCTTGACTCTCTGGGTTTGGCTAACTTCACTCAGCATGATTTCTTCCACTGCCATCCATTTACCTTCAATGGATGCAATATCATTTTTTCTAATAGCCAACTAAAACTCCATTGTAAAACACCAGAGCTTTTGCATCCATTCATCCAGTGAGGGCTGTACAATATTCTTCCTTGAAAATGTAGCATTTATTTTCTTTGTGTGTCAACCAAAACTGAGATGGTAAATTTGAAGACCCTGTTCAACCTCCATTTAACCCTCAGAATCATTTATCAATACTGTTGCTTTATTTAAGGTTGACTTCAGAAGGCACACCTGATTGTAAAGATGTGCTAATTTCTCAAAGCATCTTAATATCAATATTGGACTTGATCTTTTCTCTCATACAATCTGCAGCATTCTCTGACACGTGCCTTGCTATGATTTGGATGTGAGGTGTCCCCCAAAAGCTCACGTGTGAAACAATACAAAACGATTCATCACTAAAACAATGAGATGATGAGCATTGTAACCTAGTCTGTGGATTAATCCTCTGATAGGAATTAACTGGGTGGTAATTGTAGGCAGGTAGGGTACAGATGGAAGAGGCAGGTCACTGGGGGACCTAAGTTGGGGTTTACACGGCGTACCTGGTGAGCAGATCTCTCTCTGCTTCCTTCTGTTAATGCCGTGAATACCCTTCCACCATGATGTGCTGCCTCACTCAGGCACGGAGCAATGAAGTTGGCACCTATGGACTGTGACCTCTGAAACTGTGATCCCCAAATAAACTTTCCCTCATCTAAAACTGTTCTTTTCAGGTCTCATGATCACAGATGAAAAAAAAATGACTGAAACAACTCTCTTTATTTGATTAGTGCTCACATTTAAGAAGTAGTGGGCTTAAGTTTAGAATCCAGATTTCACCGTATTAGCTGTTCTCCTCCAATGTTGATGATAATAAAAATAATAATAATGCCCATTTTTGCTTGTGAACATTACTTTTAACATAATGAATAGCACAACAGTTGGGTTCAGGGCCTACATCCTTAGCCCAAAGGAGTCTCTTTATCTCTCCACCATCCACTTTACTTTCAGAGCCCTTTGACACATCTACTCTCATATCTCTGTATGATAAGAAGGGACAAGGATTATTTTCTTTCTTGACAGATGAGAAGTACAAGACATGCAACTTGAGTAGGAGACTGATGTGAGATCATAGTGCTAACTTTGCTAACATGGGACAGAGTCCGCATGTGAATTCAGGTCTCTTGAATCCCCACAATAGGATGCTCCACTATGTCATGTGACCTGATGTGCTCCTCTGCAGCTAGCACTCCTGAAAGGGTAAGAAAAAAAAAGTACTGAGGGGATCTTTCCAGTGATCTAGCTGAGTACCATTTAAACTAATTTACTGAGGGCTGGTGGGGCAGCGAAGGAGCAAGGGTAAGAGAACACTAAACTAGAGGGAAGTCCCTGCCCCAAATGTAACTCAAGTTTCTGCTTTTGTGTTTTATGTATCATTTTCTACTTAACATTTGTTTGAATAAACAATTATTTTTATTTTAAATAAACAACCAATGCAGTCCAATCCTCAATTTTACAAGTAGGGAAACTGAGTCCTAGAGGACTCAGAAGTTGCTTAGTTAGTACAGAACTGAATCTAGAAGCCAGTCAGTGTGTAATTTTGGGGCCCCAAAATTTGCCCCAGTCCCTGCCATAGGTCTGTCTGTGTGATCATACCCCTGGAGTCAGGCTGGCAGCTGCCATACAGGCAGCGTGACTTGTACCAATACCTTGGCAATAAAACAAAGTGATTATGTTTCAATTAATGGCATGCATATGTATGCCAGAAAGAAACACCCTGCCATGCATATGCATATATTATTAATTATGCAACATGCTTTCTTACATTTATACTTTCACAGCTTTTTATAGCATTAATTACTTCATTAAATTGAAGAAAAATGTAAGGGATGGCATAAACAGGCTTCACTGCCAGTAGGTAATCAAGTACTAAGTGGCATGGGACTGTCTATGTGTCATTGAACACTTCCTTCAACCCTGTGACCTTGACAGTTGACACATCTACCCTCCTAATTTCTACCTACACCTGAGTCTGCTATGATCTCGGGGGCTCCAGAACACTGGGTAACTGATGTTCTGTCCTACCATCTGGGCATACAGAAACATTGGAGTTGAAGTTTGAAGATCTCAGTTCCAGCAAGCTGAATCTGGGCAATTCAATCCCTTCTCTAATTTTATATTTTCTTTGTCTCTACCATAATAGAGAAAATTTCTTGGCAAAGAAAGTAAAGAAAACAAAGCACTGGGGGAAAGATGGTATGAGTATCAGGAGACAGAAATTTCTCAGATGTGGAGAAGAACCTCAGCCATAAGGACAGCAGTGACTTGCTCCTCCCCTGGTGGTCTCTGGACACACTGCACTTTTAGCTGTCTATACAGGCCATGCTTCCTCCTCTGGACCTTCTGACTCTGTTCCCTCTGCCTGGACAATGCCCTCACCCTTACACTTTTTCTTGGGCTTACTCCTATTTGACCTTCACACCTCTCCTAATCTCCTAACTTAGACCCCTCTGGTGTGCACCTCCACGGATGCTTCTCTTCTCACCAACACACAAGGCAGTCTTTATTATAATGATTGTTTCATTATCTGTCTTTCTTGGTGGATTAAGCCTCCCTGATGGCATGAACTGTGTCTGTCCAGTTCTTGGGTTTCTCACCAGAGCTGTCTCACTGAAGGACTGGTTTCTAAAAAAAGTACCATCTTTAGGATTCTGTTGATATAAAATGCTAAAAGAATTTCAATTAATCTATAATGACAGAACATCAGTGCTTTCCAGGGAACCTGGAAAGGGTGGAGGATATCAGAGGTATACAGTATAGATTTGAAGGGGCAACTGGAAAGTTTCAGGAGTAATGGATATGTTCATTATTTTGATTATGGTGATGGATACATATATATATATGTATACATATGCATATATATATGTATATATGGATACACATATATACATATATACACATATATACATGAAAAATCAAATTTTGTACTTTAAATGTACTATTCATAGTACATTAATTATAAATAATATAAAATATTAAATTATTATAAATTAAATTATATAAAATATTAAAGCATAAGACAAAAATGTTGTACTAGGAGAAAAAGAGAAGGTTGGCTAAGATATTGAATGCTGCAGAGAGATAATAAAAGGTCAGGGTGAAAATGTCCCTTAGATTTGAATGTTTTCAGGATGGGGACCTTAGTTAAATCAACGGAGAGAACCTAACCGGCAGTGAGCAGACTTTCCAATGGACTGTGTTTCTGCCTCATCACTCCCAGGGGATGGGAATTTTTTTTTCTCCAGATTTAATGGCTCCTCTGTATTAGTGATTAATCCAAAGGGATGTTTTAATTTTAAGTAATATAAATCACCCTGTGCTGGCTGAAACAAAAAGACAGAAGTTCTAAGGATATGGGAGTCCCTGAGAAATACCAGGGCCAGGAATGTCATTCCTAGATTGCAGAAGTCTGGAATAAGGACTTAGAATGCAAGCCAGAACACAGACATGACTTAGCCTTTGGTCCTTGCATTTTTTGGAATGAATCCCTCTCTCTACAGATCATATTTTTTGAGTTCTCAGTTGACTCAAAAAGAATAAGGATGCCCTGTGGCTCCCAGCCTCACTCACCAGGCACAGATGACTTGTTCAGCTTTCAATCACCATTCCAAAGTTCTGGAATAGTGCAGGTGATTGGTCCAGCTAAGATTTACAGTCCATCCCTGCCTGTTCAGCTTTGGCTGTGGAGAAGAGTCTCTCTGATGCCTCATGCTGCCTGAGACTTCACTTTCTGGCTGGGGGAAATAAGAAGATGTTTCTTCTCGAAAAGAAGAAATGGTTATTTGAAATCACACTCTCTATTAAAAACTCTTGTTGGAATCAATCAGATATAAAATCAGAATCTACGATGCACAGGAAGCAAAACTGAACCCTGATAGTTCATTTGTCTCCCCAAAGCACAAAGTGCAGCATTCCCAGAATTTTGACTAGCCTTGTGCCCTTGTTAGAACACCAGGTGGTTTTCATAAAGCAATCCTGCTCTCAAGAAAGAACCTAAATCTTATTTGAACTCAAGTATAAGTGAATGCAAATGACCTGAGGTATGATCCAGGCACTTTTGAAAGGAGAAAGTAGAGGGGAAGTAAGATGGATTTATCTTTTAGCAGGAACCAAAGACTTTAATTTAAGAACACTGTACTAATGATGATATTTCAGTCATCCTCAGTGCCTATGTGTTTTAAAACAGACATCAGTCCATTCTGAAGCCCATAAACTACATTGCACAGGTAATGATAAATGCAGTCATTTTGAACTTTTTTTGTTTACCTCCAAGGTCTAAAGAAGGCAAAGCGTATGTTGGGTAAAGTTGTTGTCAGAAAGAGTTCTGACTCCAGATACTTCTAGCTCATTGAAACAGGATATATCAGCAATCTCCCAATGAGATAAAAAAAATAATTAATGCTTATTTTAGTACAATGCCTAAAACCAGAGCAACACAAGTAGTTTAGATGACTGAGAAGTAACCACACTGGGGCACTCACCTCAAGTGAACCAAATCTAGGTATCATTTGCAAAGAAGCCACAATAGCTTGAGTGAGGGAATCAGCAATGAGACCTGGACTGGAGGCCAGGTGAGTGGCTTCTTCCAATCTAAGCCTGAAGAACCAGACTGGCTCGTTTTGTTCATCAAGTGAGCATCTCGTTGTGCTCATTTGATACAAAGCCCAGCCCTAGTGTTTGGCAGGAGGAGATGGATGAGTGAGATGAATGAATTAGACATGCTTTCTGCTCTTAGTCCTTTAGCAATTGAGTGGAAAAAACACACATGGATGTAAACACAGTATACAGAGGGCTATCTCCTAAGAGATACAGATGCACTTGAATATTTTAGAATTTTTATGGTTTAAATCTAATTCCTTCTTCCACAATCATTTGGAATGAGCTTGCTTTATGTGCAGTGGTACTACTCTACTCTCAGTTGTTCAGATAACTGGAATTATCTTTTAATTTTCCCTTTTTGGCGCCTCCCAAATCAACCATAAACATATAATAAATTGAATTTTGATTTAAAAATATATTTTGATACTTTGCACTTTCTAAAAACCATTTTTTCCAAGCTACCACCTCCTCTTATCTGCTGATTGCAGCTTTCCTTACTGTTCTACCTGTACTGACAGTCTCCCAAATCTATTCTGAACTCTATTGCTAGAGCAATCTTAAAAATGAAAGTTTGTGAAATTTACCTTCTTGGTATATAACTTTTGAATTGCTTCCCTTTGTCTTCAGGATTAAGCTCCAGACCCCTTGGCCTGGTCTGAAAAGCCTTTGATGATTGGCTCTTTCCCCCAGAAAGCCTTACCTCCCCACCTCAATTCCTCCTTCTCCTTCCTCACACCAGATTCTCTCTCACACAAGGACATTTGAGTGTGTAATATCCATGGATTGAAATGGCCCCCTCCTCCTTGGCTGCTTATTTCCTAGGTTTCCAGGTCAGGTTTCATAACACTCATTCCAATGGCAAATTAATTATTTAACATCCTTTCCACCAAATTATTAGTCCCATTAGGACAGGGATCGTTTACTTCATTTTACTTCATTTAGCACTGCATTGAACCTTTGGCATGGTACCCAACATGCAGGACACATTTGTTGATTGGCACTCAGAAACTAAAATAGAGATTCAGAAAAGTGACAAACAGAGTTAATTATGCAGGACTTCAAATGCCAAGCAAAGGTGAGAAAGCAGGAGGCCCAGGTCCTATCCTCGAAGCTTCCCCTAGTGCCTTTGGTAGATTCTCTCTTTCATTGCTCCTGGTGTAAGACATTTCCTCTGCCACCTGAAGGGCACATGTGGCACTCTGTTCACCTCTGTATCCTCATGACAAATGGGATAGGGTCAACTAAAAGTGGCACAAATATCAGCCAGATTAGGTTAGGCTACAGTACATTGGAAAATCACACCCAACTCTCAACACTGGTTTATTTCTTGCTTAAACAAAGAGTACTGCCAGTGTAGCTGGATCTCTAAGGCAGGTATATATGACAACTACTTCTATGTCAACTCATGCTTCCAAGCTCAAAATGACGGAGGATGAGACAGCCTGGCAAATAAATGTTCCCTTCTAGTGACCCTTGTCACTCTCACTCATAGTTCCTTTGCCAAAGCAATTCACAGAGCCATGCTTAACTTCAAGGAGTATGTAAGTCCCTCTCTCTCTCTTTCTCTCTCTCTCTCTCTTCCTTTCTCTCAAGTCTCCTTGAAGTTAAGTGTTACTAGTGTTTACTGATAGCCATTTCGATATATAATGCACATATATTTCTCATTTATATGGAAATAGAGGGGAAATAACTATCAGTAAACACTAGTAATTCTGCTTTGATCTTGTGTAAACAGTTGAATAGTAATAATAGAAGATAGGAGTGAGAAATGATCCAGTATCTGCAGCAAAAAAAGAGTGCCTGGTAAGGAATGCCACTTTAATTCTAGCGTCCTGGGCTGCCTGCCCAGACACTGAAAGAAACTGACATTCTAGCACCCTGGCCACTGGTTTCCTGACTCTTCTCCTCTGCTGATCCTGTCCTCCCTCATCAATTCACTTTCAAGATCATAACCTAGCCTTTGTTGGGTCATATCACTTCAAATGCTCAAAAATACCAATTTCAAGCCTATTCACCTCCTCCTTGCATTTCTAGCTTATTCTCTGGCCTCCCTGTTTCCAGCAGTCCTTCAATTTCACCTCTTTTCTCAAACCGTTGATCTTTCTCTCTTACACTCTCCTCAATCCCTTGCCCTCTGGCCTCATCTCCTCTTTATCCCTCTTTAATCATATGGTCAGCCATCATAATCCTTCTTTTTGACACTCTTTAATTCTCTTCCCCACGTTCTGAACTCCTAAATGCACTGTATTTCGTTGCCTAAACTACAGTTCTGGACAGATTCAACCCCACCACTCAGGGTCAGAACTTGAACAAGAAAGGGTGGAAAAAAAACCCCACCAAATTACCAATTTCCCTTTAAATTTCAGATCAATAAGTATGTTCCTAGTGCTACCTAGCAATCACACTCTATCTCTGTTCCATCCTTCCGAGTCTCCCAGGTAATTATTTCACACTTTCTCATTTCTTCTCTGACCCCCAACACTTTCTCCCACATCTGCACTCACAGCTTCTGACCTTGCTTCCCACTTAATGAAAATGAAGTATTTGGAAAAGAACATCATGACCCTCTCACCAACACAGGGCTTTGTTCCAGCAACTCCTTTTATTTTATTTTTCTATCTTTCCTGTGCCATTTTCCCCCTTTCTCTATTGGATCATTAACATTAGCATACAAAGAACTATTCTTGCCCTTATCTTCCCCGACACAAATGACTCCTTTCTTCTGCTTCTCTTAGGAGCCCACCGTGGAAGATATATCTAAGGTCAGTTTCCTCTTTCATTCTTCAACCCACACCAATTGGTGACATTTTGTCATCTCATTTTGCAAATCTCTTCTCATCAAGATAAATAATGACTTCCACATTAAGTCCAGTGAACATTTCTTACTCCTAATCTTAATTTTTGTCCTCCTAGCAGAATTTAACACAGTATAATAATCTCTCTCTGAAGCCTATGTTTCCCTTGGCTTCGAGAAGTCACCCCTCGCCTGGTTTTCTTCTACATTTCTGGATGCTTTCCTGACCTCCTTTGCTGGATAGGTTGCTTCACCCTGACACATGAAGGTTGAAATGCTCCTGGCCCAGTCCCTGAACTGCTCCTGCATTACACCAGTGCTCACTCCCTAGTATATCTCATCAGTCTCTTGCTTTAAATACCAACCATGTGCCACCAAACACACAGTCCTAACCCGGATTTCTCCCCTAAACTTTAGATTTACATAGTTAACTTCCTTCTTGACATTTCCACCTGAATGTTTAATAGGCATTTTAAATTAAGCATATGTCTAAAAATGAGCTCATGCAATTCTCCCTACCCCAAAATCATGCTTTATTAATGGCAATTCCATATCCCTGGTTGCTTTGGCATAATCTGTAACTCCTCTCTCTCTCTCTCATTTCCTACTTCCATTATTTTTGGCAAATCCTTTTTGATCTATTCAAAATATATCTATAATTCAATTACTTTTCACCAAACCCTCTGCTACTGTTCTGATCCAAATCACCATCAGCTTTTGTTTTAATTATTGCAATAATTTCCTAACTAGTTTCTGAGCTTCTATGCCTCCTCTTAGCCTATTTTTCTAATATACCAACCTGATCAATCTATTCAGTCCTCACTTCTCCATGACTTTGTATTTGGATCAGAATAAATCCCAAGTCTTTACCCTGACTAACAGGACCATACATGAGCTGGACCCCACTTCCTCCCTGAGTTCATATCATAATGCCTTCATGTTCTCCTATTGGCCACACTATTACCAACATTCCGGATGTCCCCAAGTCTAAGCCCTTTCTCTATTTCCCTCCTGCCTGGGGTGCTCTCTCCGGACCTCTGCATGGCTAGTAGCCTCACTTCCTTTGTGCTCTTATTCCAAAGACAGTTTCACAGCGAGGCCTTCTTGTCACTGTGTCTAAAATTTCCCACCAGTTCCCAGTATTTTATGTCCCCTTGCCCTGAAGTCATTTTAATCCTGTGTTTTCTCACTATGTAACACACTCTAGACTATATCCACGTATCTTATTTATTACCTTCTCGGCTAGAGTGTAAGCTTCACAAAGGCATGAAAATGTGCCTTTCTTATTCATTTTTTTCCAGCTATTAAAACAGTGTCCAGCATAATTAGATGCTCAATGTATATGTGTTGCATGAAGAAACTCTCCATGGAGAGAGTGTACCACCAAGCAGACTATATACAGAACGGATGGCTGGCCTGACAGAAATTATGCTGCCCTAGGAGTCTAGGAACTTAGTCCCTGTTCTTTTATTGTCTTGCTTTTTATCTTTGGGCAAATCAGACTCAGTAGATATCTGATTTTTTTTTTTTTAAGAAAGAGGGATTGTGTGTGAGAGAGAGAGAGAAGAGAGAATCCACTTTATTTAGTTTTTCATGTGGCTTTTGTTGCTCTGACACTTCATTGTGTACGTGGTGCTGGGGTTCAAACCTGCATACCTGCACATGCCAGGCAGACACCGTAACCACTGAGCCACTGTTCCAGCCCAAATGTCTGATTTTTTTTATCTGTAATGTGAATGGATTGGACTGGAAATTTCATTTCATTCCATTCAAGAAATAGCAGAATGTGAAAGCTGATGTCACAGGAAGGTAATTTGTTGCATGGATTTAATGAGATGAGGTATGCTCTAGGAATTTCTAGTATTTCAGGATTATGGCTTAGAGAAGCTGTACTAAATTTCATGTGAATATCCACCTCTGGTTTCCTTCATTAGTTGATTATATGCACAGACCAACTGAGAAATCCCAGGCTACCTTATTGAGCCTTGGATTTGGATTGGCTTCATTATGTAGCTAGATCTTGTCTCCACTCCATATCTGATGTCTTAGCATGTAAGCTGATCGAAAGATGACTCAGAATCCAAATCCTCTGAAACTCTAGCCACGTCACACCAGACTGCCTCTTCCACCTGGGTGAGGGTGGTCACTTTCAACATGAACCATGATTCATTTGTCGCAGGAACAAGTGAAGGTTGTACATTCGCCTCTGCCTGATGTCATCTGTGAGTCTTGAATTGATCACCTCAAAACACCTTGGCTGTCGTTATTTCCTGGGGATGGGGAGAAAGGCTCCTTGAAACACTGCATAATGTTGTTCTCATAAGCATTCTCAAGTGTTCGTTGAAGGCTGTAAAGCTGGCGTGCCTGGGCCTCAGAAGTTCCCCCTCTCACTGGTTAGTTAGGAACATTACCTTCAACATGGGACTGAATCACCCTGAGCCCCATTTCTCATGCCAGACTTGAGAGCCATTTTTTTTTTTCGGTACTGGAAATTGAACCCAGGGGCACTTAATTACTGAGCAACATCCTCAGCCCCTTATTGTATTTTTTTATTTTGAGACAGGGTCTTGCTGTGTTGCTTAGGGCCTCACTAAGTTGCTGAGTCTGGGTCTCATTTTGTGATCCTCCTGCCTCAACCTCCCAAGTCACTGGGATTACAGGTGTGCACCACCATGTCCAGAACTTGAGAGCCACTCTTAATATCTCTCTCTCTCTCTCTCTCTCTCTCCCCCTTCCTTCTCTCTCTTCTGCCTTTTCTTCCTTTCCTCCACTTCTCTCCTCTCCTCCTCTTTTCTCTTCTGGATTTCCTTTCCCCTAGGACCGGTCTCTAATCAAATCCTGAATTTTGAATTTGCATCCAAATATCTTTAGAGGCCACCCACTCTGTCCTCTGTCTACTGGGTTTTTGTCCACTATAAATATGATAACATTACTTTCTCCCTTAGTTTCCTTTTGTCCTCAGGCTAAAATCCAACAGCTTAAATGAAGACCACCAAGTATACCTGACCTGGCCTGCTACCCTCACCAATTTCACTTCCAGGATTTTGGGCTCTCTGATGTTTCACTTCTCTCTCAGAATGCTCTTCCCCCAAGCCATTTCTGTATTTTATCATTATTTTCTCAGGGAAACCTTTGAGAAATTGTCTCCTTTTTGTACATTGTCATTCTGCTTTGTATTTTACTTTTATAAAAATCATCACAGATATAATAAATAAACTTATTCATATGATTAGTTATTTACTTGGTTATGTTCATTAAATGCCAAACTACGAAGCTAAGAATCTGGCAAATACAACATTCACTACTGCGTGCCAGGTGTGCTCAGTGGCCGGCATACACTGGGGCTTGACTTTATCCTGTACAGCAAGAGTGAAACAAGTATTTTTATGTTTTTTTTTTTTTTTAAGAAAGAAGGACACTGAGAGACAGAATCAATTTTTATTGAGTTTTTCACATGGCTTTTGTTGTTCCGACACTTAGTTGTGTATGTGAGTGCTGGGGTTTGAACTCGTGTATTTGTGCATGCCAGGCGAGAGGCATAACCGCTGAGCCACTGCTCCAGCCCCAAGAGTGAAACAAAAGTTTTAAGATGAAGCTGGATTGCCCTCTTTTGCTGGCTGGTGACACTGCAATTTCTTCTGCTTCTGATGGCAGGTGGGGTCTGCATAGGGCGCAGGCCTCTGCAGCCAAGAAAGTGTTTCCACTCTGTATGATGGGCAATGCCTGCTAGTGTTGCACAAGCCACAGCAGCTCATCATCAATTTCTTCTTGTCTCAGTGAATTCCAGAATGACATCCGCAGACCAGGATGAGTGTTTGGAAGAATGATGTATTGAAGAAGCAGAAAAGGGAACACAACTTTTTCAATGTCAGAGGTGACTCAAAGTCAGGTTTTCTCCATCTGACTGTGCTAGTCTAGGGGTTTAAATAGCACTTGGCTCACTGCTATTGGTGCAAACTTATGCAAATTAGGAGTTGAAAGATGTGCCAATGCTATTGGTTCAAACTTATGCTAATTAGGGTTTGGAAACCCACTAATGCTATTGGTTAACTCGGAATCCCATTCAGGTTTGCCTTGCTTCCGGTTTGGAGGTTGACAGTAGTGAATAGCATGTTCACCGTGGGGTGAGGGTGCAAGCTGTCTTTCTTTTTTATTTTATTTTTTTTTTTTAAGAGAAAAGGACAGTGAAAGAGACAGAGAAAGAGAGAAACAACTTTATTTAGTTTTTCACATGGTTTTAGTTGCTCCAACACTTAGTTGTGTACGTGGTGCTGGGGTTTGAACCCGGGTCCTCATGCTTATCAGGCAAGCGACCAAACCGCTGAGCCACCGCTCCAGCCCCGAGGGTGAGAGCTGTGCTGGAGCTGCAGCGCCTGCGCAACAGGTCTCTTCAGCAGGCGTCTGTAAGGTGCCCAGGCCTGGCCTCCTAATAATGACAGGTGGGGTCAGTGCTCCTTTACTCCCTCCCTGCTCACTGGCTCCCTGCGCATCAGGCCCTCTGCACCTAAGTGGCAGGACGTGCTTATTGCTCACATCCAAATACACCAGGCCACCACCCCTTGCCTTGAACCCCCTGTAGCTCCACAGCAGGACCACTCTGCTGCCGCTCTTTGCAGGCACCAGTAGGCTGGCTGTATGGCGCGGTGACCGGGGCCGCTATGAGGTCTCCATCACCTCTCTCAGGTGGGTGTGAGGATTGAGTGAATTAAGGCTCACATTGCGCTTGGCACAGACCCTGGCGCATAGTAAGTATGCAGCGGGCTGTAGCCATTTCTTGAGCAGCATTCTAGGTATTAGTGAGAAATTTTGTGGTTCAGACGAAAAACCAGGGACACTGGGGAAACCAAGAAAGCTCTTCAGGAAAAATTGTTAGGAACATTCACTCTTTTCTGTACCCTCCTTGCTGACTTCAGGGCTTGATGCTGATGTCCTAACTGTGCTGCCCAGAGCAATCTCCAATCCATTCTCCCTCACCCCAGCAGGGGCCCCCAATGCTGTTTCAAGATCCTTTCTCCATCATAATTGAAAACTATCCTGGTCCTCATAAGAAGCACCCAGGAAGAACCTTCTCCCTGCAACTCAACCCCATGATTTTGAGCCCCTGTAGGATCAAATCCCTCTTCCAGTTTCCCAGTGTTTACCTTCTCTCCTGTCTGGAGTGGATGTTTTATTCCCAGTCTCAAAAGTTGAAGCCTGGGCTGGAGCAGTGGCTAAGCAGGTACAGTGCTTGCCTGGCATGCACAGATAACGTGGGTTTGAAACCCCAGCACCACAGACACAACGAAGTGTCAGAGCAACGAAGACCACATGAAAAACTAATAAAAATTGATTCTCTCTGTCCCTCTCTCTTTAAATAAAAAAAAAATTGCAGCATGCTTCACATCTGACAGACCCTGTTTTTCTTACTGAGTTTCTTTTCTTTCTTTTTTTCTTCACTTCTTTCTTTTTTTAAACACTTTGACAATGGAAATTTTTAAACAAAAACAAATGCAAGGAGACTAATTCAGTGAATGTCCATGAGCCCACCACCATATTAGAACCATATTAGAACAGTCAATTCAAGACTGATTTCATCTCACCTACGGATCTTCATCAACATTTCACCCCCCCACCACACCCCATTACATGGAGGCAAACCCTAAATAAAACTATTTCATCCGCAGATAGTTCAGGGTCCTTATTTTCACATAAAAATAGCAATTTTTCAAATATCAAATATCTTGCCAGGAGCAAATATCTCCTGAGTGTCTAAAAGTTTTTAATTGCTTATTCAAATCACTATCTGAACCAGGTCAGCATATGCATCTACCTGATGCAGCTTTGAATCTTATAAAATCCACAGGTTCTTATTTCCCACTCTTTTGTTTTTGTGTTTCCTTTGCAATTTGTTTGTTAAAGAAAGTGGCCATTTATTCTGAAGAGATTTCCATATTCTGGATTCTGCAGGTTGCAACTCTAAGTCTGTTCTCTTGAAGTTTTCATTTGTCTTCCTCCATCTGATGCTTCTTTCAGTAAATAAAGGTGTTTGATATTTACCTTCCCCACGCCCTATAAAAAGCAAAGGAAGCATACCAACAATAAAGCAGATGAGTGCCATTCTCACCCACACGGATGCAGATATGTAAATGTTTCTGTATGATACAGAGATGTGGAAATAAAAGGCTCCAGAGGTGACAGTGGTTATGCCAGTGGGGAAGGATTTTCGTTGACTTGCATTTCCTTATCCTTTTATGAGCTAACATTTGCTATTAGGAGTATATACTTATATGATCCTAAAATGTAGGTGGTTTTTGAAATAGAGGCATAGACACAAATCCTAACTACCCTATTTCCCCTCTGTTCCTATTCAATACTTCTATTTCATCAGTTCACTTTCTTGAATGAATGGCTAGGATTCATTGATTTTACATCATTTCATTAATTCAACAAATATTTTTGAGCATTAGCTAAACACCAGACAGTGATTTAAAGATGTGGGCTGCTTATACAGCTGAGTTAAAAAGCGAACCTGAGCACGCTGAGCCTGTTCTTCCATGTGCAGCTCTAGAGGCTCCTGGTCCATTTCATAAGAAAGCCATGAGGCTGCATCATCATGCAGTGGCCTTCTTGATCTGTACAGCTCACCCAGACTCATGCACTGAGGCTCCAGACTTTCTGAAGTATCCAGCTCCTTTAAATCTCATCACAATTTCTCTGATCTAAGATTTTGCTCATGATGATCCTTCTGCCTGGAAAACAGTCTCCTTTTCCACATGGCTGGACTCATATCCATCCTCCAGCCTTTAAATTTTCATTATATGTCACAGTTATGGTTTGAATGTGAGAAGTCCCCTAAAAAGCTCACCTGTGGCAGTTTGGGAAGGCTGAGGTGAAATGGATGAATTATATAAAGCCTTAAACTGATCAGTGAGTTAATCACATTATAGGGATTAACTGGCAACAGTAGACTGGTAGGGTGTGGCTGGAGGAGGTGGGTCAATGGGATGTATATTCTGTATTGTGTGGAGTCTCTCTCTCTGCTCTGCATCCTGATGTGATACCTTGATTTCTCTGGAGCTATGCCTGCCATCTCCTTGAGCCCTGAGGAATGCTGCTGGCTTTCCATGGACTAGGACCTCTTAATCCATGAGTCCTAAAATAAACCTTTCCTCCCAAAATTTTTTCTTGCCAGGTCCATGGGTCACAGTAATGAAAGCTGACTAAAACAGTCACCTCCACCAAGAAACCCTCCTTGATATGACCCTATTGCTCCTTGCACACACTTTTATTATAGAAATGAAGACTTGCTGTTTTATGGGCTTTTTATTTGCACATTTCAGTACCAGCCAGAGAGCTCCTGGAAGGCAGGCTTTAGCTGATTTCCTCAGATCCTTACACTGGACCATAACATGGTGATGTACTCAAATAGTAAGAGGACCGTAGTGACATTGCTTTCTTAAGACTTCCCACTGCACTGCTCATCACCAAATCCAGCAACTCCCTCTCTGCACTGTTTGTTGAAGAAACTGGCCATTTATTCTGAAGACCGTTCCACGTTCTGGATGCTGCTGATTGAAGAGAGCTCTGTGCTCTTCCTCTTCTACAGCGTCTAACACCATTGTCCACCCCTTGCTCCTCAAAAACGCCTGTCCCAGGTTTCCATGGCAACATACACTTCTCACACTCTTCTGGCTCCTGGAATCTCTCCTTGGCTTCCTTTAATGTCTCTTTTCTTCCTTGTCCCCTAAAATTGAATAGGTTCCAAGGCTCCATCTTCAGACAATATCTCTCCTCACTCTATGTTCTCCCTTGGAGACCACGGTGACTTCAGGGACCATTCCTGCCCCCAAGAAGCAGCTCCCCATGAGCGAGAGGCTAGTCCCGACTTCTGATTCAGAAGTTCCACATAGCCTGCTGCTGGAGAAATAACCCCAAAGATGTACTGCAGGAAATTGACTTCAGCATACCTAAAGGATAGCTCTGTTTTAGTTTGTTTTTGTTTTTGTTTAGTTGAACATGGAGTTACAACTGAGGGGGAATCGTTATCAAACAATCAAGAACAAATGTATATTCACATAGTTAGCCAAGGTTGATGACGTGTCATGGATGCCCCACTTGGGTTCCCCATGCTTCTATGTTTCCCCCCAAAGAACCCCAGTGTTAAATGGACTTCTCATGGAGTTCAGAGATCTCCTTCAGAAATGATTCCCCCGCATTCCCTTCTGGACAGCCCTCCTCTCAACAGTAAGAATACACACGATCTTTCTACAGTTCTTAACTCTGTCATTATGGCCATGCTCCTAGGCCTAGAATACTGCCATATAATCTTTCATCCTCCTTTTCTAGCTCTCTATATCCAGTAAATTCGAAACATTTACCAATTCCACCTTGTTCAAGTCTAATCTCACAACTTTTTTTCTATTAGAAAGAATTCATACAAAATTTTCAATCACATAAGAAAATTCTGAAAATGTCTCAACAAATATCTCTGCTGCATTAGAATCAAAGATATTTTCCTCAGAGAAATAAAATGTTATGATTATTATTTAACAACACTATGCCGCCACATTCCCTGATCCCTCCTTAAAGTAATTGCCAACCTGAAGTCGGTTTATGTGTTTCCTGTGCGATGCAATTAAATAATGTAAAGCAAGGAATTTATGAAGCTTGGAAAATAAAAGCTATACATGAAAGAAAGTGCATTTATAATATGCTATGTGATTCAGAAATGAATGGTATTTATATAATCATAATGCAAATACTGTATTTGTGGAAATAGGAGGTGATGAGTGGTAGAGAAGTTGTATAAAATTGAAATTCTCAATTAATATCTTCTTTTTACTCCCCCTTCTGTTGCCCTAATTCTGGAATTCACCTAGTTAATTTTAATTGCAATGAATTTCCAACAGGCTCCTGCCTTGGTCTCCTGGATGATCTCTGAAGCACAGCATGGTAATGGCTCTGCTGCTTGAAGCCCTCTAAACTAGACGTTCTCAGCCTTGGCATGATTGACATTTGGGGCCAGACAACTCTTTGTTGTGGGAAGCCATCCCGTGCATATTAGGATGCTGAGCATCACCCTTCACCCCTGAGTATCCATGGCAAAGCCAACCCTCATCTCAACCCCAAAATTGTGACAATTGAAGAAGTCTCTGGATGGTAACAAATGTTCTCAAGGGGACAAAATGTCAATCTCTGTCTCTTCCTCTCTCACACACATACACATACGCACTCACATTATCACCACCCCTATTAAACCATTGCTCTCAGCTTTGACTCTCACCCACATTGTTTAATCCCCCATATCTGTCTTAGATTCAGATTTTAAGGATCTGTTCTGTGAGTCCCCACTATGTGAGTAGTATCAGAACTAGGATTGAATCTTAGTTTTGCCCTGGCCCATTTGAGTGGAGGCTAGAAATAAAACTCAATCAATCAATCAAGCCATTGACTGCATTTGGAGAAAAAGAGAAAAGAACTTAAATATTTCCTTCTTAGAAACTCCCATGGAGCGGACTTGGTAAGACATGTCAGACTATGGGAAAGAAGAGGCTGAAGACTGGAGGACTAGCTCAGTGGCAGCAAGTTCACCTCCTAAGTGTGAGGCTCTGTGTTTAATCCTCAGCAAACCACCCCCTGTACCCCACCCCCGAAAAAAAAGAAAGAAAGAAAGAGGCTATGAGGGTTTGTGACTTTGATAATAAGGGGAAATAGTAAGAGACAACACATGAGTGTTTCCTATTTGTCAGACACTGTGACAGTGTCTAGATCTGTATGTTTATCATCACTTTATAGATAAAATATAGGACTAGAAATTAATTTTTCCAATGGGTCCACAATAATGAAAAGAGCTTAGATTGAAGCCGAGACCTTACTGATTATGTGATTCTCTCTTAGGAAGTTCTTTTCTGAGCCCAATTTTCATGACCTTAAGTAAAAGGGGTCTCAACATGGATGACCCCCTCCCAACTCCAGGACATTCATAACCACTTCTTGCATTTCTCAAGCTTGCATGGATGAGGTGTGAGGCAGGTTCATTTTAGATGCTAAACTCTCAAAGGTTTTGGCTAGCCTAGCAGCTCTGTCATACAAGATATTCTCAGGGAGTCTTGAGTGTCTAGTCCCCACCATTATTCTTATGCCCAGAGTGGAAACAGTCTCCTTTCTAAGGCTCCAGAGAATCTTTGAACTTTTGCATTGTCTTCCTGTTGCTGACCATGGCTTTCCTGTCCCTTCATTGGGATGAATCTCCCATACAGGGAGCTCTACATCCTCACACATTCTTTGTTTTATTTTTCTCAGTGTAGAAAACAGGCTCAAATATCCAGTTCAGTGCTGGCCCAAGTAAGATGCCAATGAATCATCACCAACCATGAACATGGATTACAAGTCGACTATTTACAGGGCCCTGTACCAAGCAGTGTATGTGCAGCTTTGCATTTAATGCTCCCAATGGCCCCCTCAGGTGTTACTACCCCCATTTAATGGAGTGGGAAAGGGAGGCTTAGCAAACCAAAGTACCCGTCTTGAGGCCACACAACTAAAGGGCCAGTCTGCAAACCCAAGTGCTCTGACTCCAGAGCCTAGCTCTAAATAATAGCTCTGTGAAAAGTTAATAATCTTGAGGTTTCATTCAATTCTCAACCCCATCTCCACCCAGATTCTCTGTCTTTCCCCAGAATGGTTCCTTTCAGATTCTTCTAGGATCCTGGCACTACAGTTTTAAATTAGAAGTGGATTTTGCACCTGAAGGACACATGCACCCACTAAGGAGGGTGTTTTCACAAAGAGGAGAGCCCACAGAAACAAGGGGGGAGGAATCAATCCAAAGATATCATGCAGAAGCTGTACTTGGGGAAAGACTCTGGAAAATGTTAGGGAAGGTCCTGAGTTAGCAGGAATGTTTCCCCATTTCCCTTCTGTGCTACCCAAGTCCTAAGGGCCTGACAAAGCTGCTGTCTCCATTTCCTGACACCTGGCAGAACTTCTGGTGACGTGTGCAGATTGACATTTTGGATGTTGCCCTCTGCTTCCTCCTCTACCACCCCATGGAGGAGGTCCAAGTAGAATATATGGGAACTGGAGCAGAAGAGGCCTATGCTTGTAGCTGAGCTCTTCTGGTAGCATTTTGAAATAGTTCAGGCTTCCAGGACCTTGACTGTACCCTACCAGCTGAGATGTGCGAATCCTCCCTAGAAGAACCTGCTTCAAATCAGAATGGAGGAAACCCTGCTCTCCTACTCTGTGGCTGTTCGGTGCAAGGCACCTTACAGCATGCAAAACTAGTGACTGCCTTTCCCGGCCAGCTCCTTGAGACTGTCATTTACAAGGCACTGGCCTTGAACCAAGTCTTTCTGCTTCCTCTGGTGAGGTTACAGTCTCTAGAGATGGGCCAGCTGCCATTGGGACTTCCCCCGAGAGAGATGACTTCAGGGCTTGAGCGGCTGAAGCTGAGCCAGAGAAGAAGGCCTTGGAATGGCAAAGCAGGAGGATTGGGCAGAATTAGAAGGTGAAAAAGAAGCTATTTGCATTGGAGGTCAGGAGCTGGGAATGTGCAAACACGAGGCAGAAGGGCCACATACAAAAAGTCAATTGGTGTTCCATGTCCTACCATACTCCATCTCTTCCACCAAAGCTTTCCAGTCATGGGTTGCTGTGCTCTGCTCAGCCATCACAGACAGACTCACAGAGCCTCAAGGGGATGGGAGAAAGAACCCGATTGTGCTTATGGGACAAGTTCATGAACTGTCATGTCATGGAGACTGTGGAGGCAACCTCCTAGCCATCTGACCTCCAGGAGGACTTGTGTCCCAGGCTAAAGGTCTTGACTCTCTTTGGCTCTCAAGATATCTGTCTACCATAAAGCTGCTGCAGGAACTATGTGTGGTTAGTGCACATATATATCAGGGAGAGAGAAAGTCTCTAGAGCTTCCCTTCAGGTTCCACTTCCCAGGTCTGCTTCTGTTCTGATTTCTCACTCCTCTGATGTGTGGTAGAACTCTATATCAACTCCAGGACAGGCATGTGATGGTGACAGGCAGGGCTGCAATCCACCCATTTTGGGAGTACCTGTGACCATGCAACCTGTTTGGACTGGGCAGTCTAACAGGTTTTATTGAAAGAAGGTTCAGGCCATCATGATACCTCTTGGTCTGGCCCCAAAGAGTGGAGATCAGAGAAGCTCATTTTCACATTAATCTTCCAAGGAAAAGAATTGCATTGAGTGAGGACAGTCATTCCTGGGTGTCCAAATGAAGTTGTACTTCCAACCAAAGTACTTCCTTGACCATTCTATCCTCTTAGAGTCATAGACTGGTACCCTGTTGTTCTCATCAGCTATTGTACCTTCCTATATTCCAAAAAGGATACCAGAGATCTCTCCCTACCCTTTCCCCCACCAAAAGAAGTCTTATGCCTTAAATAGTTTTCCAATGAGTTGCAATCTCATTGTTGATTTGCATTCAAGGAGTATATTTTTTCATATTCAGCTAGAAAATATTATGAACAATGTTTAGTTCTTCAGTATAAAATATAAATTAATAGAGATCAGTTTCTCAGATGAGCCCCACAACAGTCAGGTTGGTATTACTAGAGTTCAAATACTATATCTTTCCTATAAAACTATTAAAAGAAAATCCTGAAATCAGTAACAAACAACTTTTGGGGATGCTGAGACAGGAGGATCACTTGAGTCCAGCAATTCAAAGCCAGCATGTGCAACATGGTGAGACTCCATATAAAAAATTAATAATAACAATATTGTATTATAGGGTCAGATTTTATTTTATTTTAAAAACATATAATTTAAAAATGTATTTTACAGTCCATTAAGTTCTTGGCATTATTAGTCATGCCTGAGAGCCTCATCTCACAGGTTAGATACCAATCTTACATTTTTTCAGAAAGTAAAAGAGGAGGGCTTACTTCCAAACTAGTTTTCTAGAATCTGTACACTATAATCAGAAAGGCATCACCATTGCCTGATTAGAAGCATGAGAGGAAGGTGGAGCAATGAGATTGCTGATTCCCCAAAGAGGAGCATCCACAGGAAGTGAAAGCAGCAGTGTTGAGAAGGGGGGAAATGATCTGGCTGAAGAGCTGGTTCCACCACTTACAGTTAGTGCTTTAGCTCCCTCAATAAATCTCATCAATTGATAAATAAAGGAGAGATGGTAATACTGTTTCCACAGGGTTTTCTGGAGGAGTGGCAGAACGTGAAAGTCTTGGAGGAAAGTTTCCTGGCACATGGAGCCAAGTGGTGAATGATGGAAGGCTGAGGCTTTATTTAGGGGGCTATGTTAAGGACACTGGGGAAGTTTTCACAAACTCTTGCCTGTGTTATTGTCCCATAACATTTTCTCCACCAGTCCTAATATAATGGGCTCCTCGCCATCTGGCCTTCTTTTTCTTTTATCCTATAATATCTCAGGAGTCTACTGAAAAACTGACCACATGAGCTATAGATTATATAGCAGATCATATTCCCCAAGTACCCCACCTGCTTCTTCTTAAAATTGGGTCTAATGTAGGCTCCTTCTCTTATTGAAAATATAGATCTAACTTAGGCTGACTTCTTCTCTTGTATTTCTAGGGACTATACTTTTACAGCTATTACTTTCAGATCTCACTGTGAAAGGACACCAACAACCTTGCTCATGTAGTTGAGTTTGGATTTCAGGTCCTGACCTGTCACTATCTGGCTGGGTCACCCACGGCAAGTGACTTAACCTTTCTGAGATCCTGTTTCCTTTGTAATTTGAAGGTGCTGAACTCTGTGATCTTAGAGTCTCTTTCCAACTCTCACATTCTACCTGCTTTTCCACTGTATCAGAGATGTCCCACCACTAGCATACTTTTTCTTCTGAGTGATTTTGTCACTGTTAGAGTAATAAAGGAGAGGCTAGAGGTTAGGCAAGCAGAAAAATTTAATACTAGGAGTATGACAGTCAATTAGAATCATTTATGTTTCAAGTCTCCTGAAAACTGATTAAAATTCCCCTTTGGCCATGAGGGTTGGTGGGGACTAAAATCAGCACCATAATTACAGTTTGGCTTCTATCAAAAAAGGCTACCAGATGTGGGGAAAGAAGCATTGATTTGTCATCTCTTTTAAAATACTCTTCTTTGTGACGCAGACATGTTTTCTGAAGGGCTTCTCAGAGTCTTTCTCCAACACAGTACGAATGAGTCACAACATGACGATGTTTTGAATGTTAGGACTCTTCATACTACACCATGTGAACTGAGGCAAGGCCCTCTACATTTTTGGAAGCATTGTGCACACTGTCTGGAGTCCGCCCAAAGCAAATTGGCTAAAATGAGTGTGGCCCTTGGGATAATATGGAACAGAAATTAGGAGAACCAACCTTGGAAAACTGGCAGGTGGATCAGCCCTGTCTCTAAATAGCTGTATAAGCTTGGACAAGTGACATAACCTCTTCCACCCTTTATTCCCTACATGCAAATAGAATAAATAATACTTCATAAGACTGCTGTGAATGTCACATAAAATGAGGCCGGTATGTAGCGTGGTACATGCAAGTGCTCAAAAAACACAAGCTCTCCTAGTATAAGTGAGCAGAAATCATGCCTATACTATAATGAACTTACTTTGTGTTGGGCAGTGTTCTAAGCACTGGAGTGAACACGATATATTCTTGTACTGGATCAAATGGTAAACAACTGTACAATACAGTTAAGCAGAATGTACTATCGATACCTTAAGGAAAATTAAAACAGGATAAGGGAGGCAAATGACAGGAATCAGGTGCTCTTTTAAATACTGTAATCAGGAGACCTTTGACTAGAAGCCTAAAGTGATAGAAGAAGCACTGTGAATTTCTACAGGAGAAGAGTCCCAGACAGAGAGAAGAGCAAGTAGGAAAGGTCCTACATCAAGGTGGCATTTAGTGCATCCAAAGAATAGCAAGAAGGAAAATGGGACTGGCGAAAATTAAGCAAGGGAGGAGAGGGGTGGAAGAATGGTGGGAGACAGGTTTAAGGTCAGTCAACAACCAGATTTCAAATTTTATTCTCAGTATGATGTGAAACTCTGGAATATTTTAGAACTGGGAAGAGATAAGATTTTAAAAGCTCTTCAGTGGCTATGCAGAGAACAAATAATGCTGTAGTGGTAGGGAAGATACAAAAGAGTGGAAATAAGGAATTAATAAAGGTTATCACAGTTCAGAGGAGAGAAAAGGGTGCAGTAATGACCTGAAGTGGAGAGGTGGTGGACAGTGATTGGACTCTTGTGTAAACGCAGCCCATAGAATTGACTGATGGGTAGGATGTGGAGTCCTTAGCTTAATAGTTAGGTGAATGAATGTGTCATTCAGGGAGATTGGAGGAATGAAGGGAGAAGACTGGGGAACTATAGAATCAGAATTTGGTTTGTCCCTGATGGGCAAATGTTTTGAGGGTGGGGAAAGTGACACCAGCTAAATGGAAGACCAGCAAACCTAGATCTAGGAGATTCCAGGAGATTGGAACCAATTGGAAGGCCTCCCATGTGAATCTGGACTCCAACCATTAGGCAAAAGGAATGACATTTCATACCGTATGTAAGAGGGGCTGGCAGAGTCCTTTCTGTGCATTTGGTGCCTTTCCAGTGCCCTCACTTGATAATGGTCTCCCCAGTCCCAAGAAGTAGATCCCTACTTCATAGATAAAGATATGAGACAAAGGGGTTTCATGGCTCACTCAAAGCACCCCTTGGGTGAGGCTGGAAGAATGTGGCTCTCTTGTCTCCTAGAGCAGGACTGGTGGTGCAACAAGACCTCTCGGAGGAGCTGCTGAAGGCACCATGCTGTTGACACCCACACGGGCAAATGTTGCCCTTTGGCCTTTCCTGAAGACACTGCTGGTTTAGAGGGACAGTGGGTGCCTCCAGTTTCTACCAGTAATGATGGTGCTGCAAAGGAGCAACCCCCTCAGTAGACCTTCTTTCTTTCGTTCTTTTTCTTTTTTTCCCTGGCATTGATACTGCCCAAGGGCATTTTCCAGAACTTGCACTGCTCCCTAATTACCTAGTAATGCTGAGGGCTTATGAAAATGCTGTCATCTGTGTGAGAAAGGGAGGGAAGACTGAAAGAAGAAAAACAGTTAAAAAAAGAAGAAGAAAAGAAAATGCTGTTAAACCTGGCAGAACTCCAGGGTGGGTAATTACAATCTTTGGGGTGTGTTCTCACCACACACACACAGTCTGCAGAGTATTTTGGGAGACTTCTATAGGAATTGTGCTAGAAAACATGGAAAATATTATTTTTTTAAACATCTTTGAAAATGGGGCCTTCCTAAAGCCGCAGAGGCACCGCGGCTCTGACTGCACTTTCACCAATTTGTTAGCTGTCAGCAATTCATTCTCAGATCACCCATTTGATGCTCCCCCATAATTTAAATTGTTTTGCACTAGAAGCATAATATATTCCAGCCAGAGGAAATCCCACATGCCCAGGGAAGGAAGGAATCTGCCAATGCCACTGTGGCAGGTAACAGGAGGTAGAGGACAAAACAGGCTCCCTGGATGTGATCTCTGGCCTTTGTTTTCTGCATCCCAGTCCCCACTGGAAAGAGGGGTCACGCAAGCCAAACAGTCTGTAGCCAGCACCTCTTCATTTTATGGCTAGTAAACAGAACCAGAGAAGCAATGGACTTGCCTACCAAACTGTTGTCGGGTAGGTGCTTAGATTCTTGTCTCCTGGCTTCCACCGGCACTTTGTGGCTTGCAGAGAAGATCAGGTCCAGAGACACACCTCCTTTACACCTTCCCCTGTTTTCTGGCCCTTGCAATAATGGTACAACTAATCTTTTAACAACTCACAAAATCTATATTGCTACTTTCTCATTAAAAAGTGAGTCTGCAAATCTTCCAGCCTGGGCCCACATTTCCAATGGTAATAATCAGCTGTCATTGAGTGTCCCGTCCCAGCCGGGTTCTGACCTGAGGGACGGGCTGGGGATGAGAAAAACCACAGGCCGGAGACCCGAAACGGTCTTTCTTTATCCAAGCTTTTCTTCTCCTTTTTATATCCATGCTTTACATCTCTCTTTTATATACATATAGTAAATGTCTTAGTCCATTTGTCCATTTGTGCTGCTACGACAAAATGCATGACATTGGGTGATTCATCGATGGAGCTCAGGAGTTCAGACAAGTCAAGGCAACGTTGCAAGATTCTATTTCAAAACAAACATGGACAGAAATTTCTCACAGTTCTGGAAGCTGGGAAGTTCAGGATCAAAGCGTAGGCAGGTTCGGCTGCAGACAAGAGCTCATCTTCCAAAGGAGCAGGGACACCACGTCCAGCAGAGAAATGCAAGGGCTCCCAACTGCTGGTTGGAGCCTCTTCTTTAAGGGCTTTCACCCAACCACTGGAGGCCTCCTTCCTCCTAGGGGAGCGCATTAGCTCCTCCGTCGCCACACCTGGATTTCGGAGGCACACATTTGACCAATAAGAAACCTCCATGTGTGCCTTTTGAGGGATCTGGAGTAATTGGTAGGTGATACCAATGCAAAACATCTGGAGCCTGTGTCAACACCCTGTTTTTCAAGCTTGACAAGGCATGCGAGAGCAGCTGATAAAATGGAGTGACACCCAACAATTGAGTGTCTGCTATCATCTTTGACAGCACACTCACTCTCTTTGTCCTCATGGCCCTGCCTTCTCCCTGGCTTGGCTTACTTCATTCATTTTCCTGCTTGGCTCAAAGAAGCATTTGAATTTGAAATCCTGCCCAACACCATTTTCCTTGATTTGCAGCAAAACCCCAAAGCCAAATAAGTAAATCTAAGGCTATTTTGGCTACGTGGTAATAGAACTTAAAGCATGCCAAAGAATGAATGGGGAGGAGTTATAATTGACCTGAGGAATAGGTGCCATGCTGTCTCTGGGGCGAAATTTGAGCAGCATTTGGAAGGCTGGTCTGTCACTGCCTGGAATCCTTCCATTAGGCAACCATCCATCTATACTTGAAAGAGCATCCATCTTCAGGTAGCCCATTGTCCAGTATGAAAAGTCTTTAAAGAAGGTAAATAAATCATTCCTTCATATCATCTAATGGAGTGGGAGACTGAACGGGACACCAGTTGCTGTGTCCCCTTAGAAAAAATTTTCAGTCTCAATGCCATTGATGTTTTAAATCAGATCCTTCTTTGTTGTCAGGATGTCCCGTACATTCTACAAGTTTTAGCAACATCTCTGCCACAAGATGCCTGTAGCTCTTCCTCAGTAGCAAGGATCAAAAATGTGTTCAGGCAAATATCTGCCCTGGGAGAAAACCACTATCATCTGGGAACCACTGTGTTCAGCAAACCTTCTAGCCACTCTGAGCTTGACTTCATCTGTCCTTTGCAGTTATTGGGAGAATGGAGTGAGATGCTGGATTATACATGTTGTGCAAATCAGTGTGTCATGTTTTGGAAGGTTGGTCAGCATCAGTCCAATAGACTATAAAGAGTCAAATCTTTCCAACATTGATACTGGACACGGCAAATTGGACTAGGAACTATAAGGAGAGATAACATGATGAACTAATAAAGGAGGGCATCAGAACGGGTTGTTTAAAGAAATAAATCTGCATGGTCTGTAGTTTTAACCTTTGGAACTGAAAAAAATGAGAGAAATCACCTTCTACTAGTGATCAGTCTTATTTTTCTCAGGCATATACTTAGTATTATCACTGTCATGTTAAAAATGCTCCATGGCTCTCCAGTTTCCACTAGGAATTCAACGACTTGCAAATCCTGGCCCTGCCCTCTTCTGGGGTCCATGTTTCACTCCCCTCTCTTGCCAATCATGCTCCATGAGCTCCAGGCTCACAGAATACATGGAGTCCTCTCCTGCCACCAGCCCAGGCTGATATCCCCCCTTTGTTTGCACATCTTCCCCAGTTCTTGATTTACCTTCTGCCTGTAATTCCCTCAGCCTTCACATCTAGCTCTTAGAACCTGCTCTGGATCCTCACACACAGACATAGGTTGCTTCCTTCTCTGGCCCCACTATTGTTTACATCTGTTAGAGCACTTGACATGGTCTGCTCTGGATGACAGTTGGCAGGGTTTATTTCTCTTCCTCTTCTACCCCATTCACCTGCCTGGAGGCAGAGCCTGTGCCTGATTCCATTCTATATCCCCTAGTACCTGACTCCCTGAAAGAAGCAGAACATATCCACATCAGTATGTGAACTGAAGAGAATATTGAAGAGAAATAAGTAGGATAAACAGATGGACCTAAAAGTAATTTAACCTAGATGTCCAGGCTCGAAATGTATAAATCCATGTTTATTTAATAATTGAACAATTGTGTATTTATTAGACCAAGGGGAACTATTGATCACACTTGAAAAGGACAGTGGCACAGATATTTTAGATATGTCTTAGTCTATGGTTTATAATGAACACAAAAAAGAATGCTTCTTTTTGGTTTTGTTAAACTCCCCCACCCTGTAAACCAAACAATTCTTACCCATTACAGGTGGGTGGTGAGGTTTTGCTAATTAATCCTTGCACAGGGCTTTGAGATCTTTCTCTGAAAGGTGACAGAAAAGTGTGAAGCCTTTAGTGACAGCCTAATTATTATTATTATCAGACACAAAGCTCAGAGAACTTAAAAGATCCCCAGGTACCATTCAAAATAGTAAGAGACAAAAATGCAAACGGACGAATTATAAGATGGAATCCCTGAATCACAGACTCTCCGTGTTGCTGAGGACCTTAGAAGTGATCTTTCCGCACTCTGTGTTCCTAGTTTCCCTGATGATGCTCACACAAACTGAAATGTCCCTGCCCTGTGCTTACCATTGTTAGAGACTGGTGGTAGAATTGCCCCTGAGGTACTCTCCATATCGTCCTTGTTAGCAACGACAACTTGGGTAAATTATTAGGCTTTGGTTTATTTATCAATAAAATGAGAATGAGATGACCTACCATAGGGATCGTACACATGCCATGCTTAGCATGGTCCCCAGCACATGGCAAATGATGACAAATAAACATTAGCTTTGAACATCACTCACGGGAACTGATTAATGAGAAAGGACATAAAACATCATAAAACATGTGACCTTTGGGTTGTTCTTACTTTGGGAGCTACATTGAACATGGCCTGATATTTCCTGCAAATCTTAGCCATGGCAGCTGTCTTGTGTGTGTTATTTTGCATTGGGAAGTGAGGAGTCTCTGAAGCAAATGATCTATTCATTGGCAAAAAAACATGAGGTCAAATTCTGTTCTTTTTTCCAACTGAGGAAAAGGTGAGCTTTCTATTTCTTGGATTATTTTGTTTGGGGGAGGAGTCCTGGTCAATGCAGCTGGTAATGGGACATTAAAATTTGCAGATTGGATTATACATCTTAGTAGGTCTGTGTCTATGTTTTAATCCTGGGAGCCTTGGTTTCTTCATCTTTAAAATAGAACTCAGGGCCACTATCGGGGGTTAGTGTGAGGACAGGTGGATACTACTGAAAAGTGCTCTGTAGCTGGTGACTGCTACTTCCCAACTCACAGGGTTTTCCCAAACAGTTGTTTCTCTTCACATGTTATTTCAACTGAAGCCCTGGTCCAGGAGAGTCTGTGGAGTTCCAGCTTATACTAACATGACCAGCATCCAGAGATAACTGAAAGGAGCCTGAATCCTCTCACTAAAACCACTGCAAAATGAATCATGGACGCACTCTGTGTAAGTATCCTTAGTCTTTAGTGTAAACCCACACAATTCAGATGCTATAGACTCCTGTGCAGTGCAGGACAAGGGGGAAGAGGCCCATTTTGATTAGCTAGGATGGAAAGTGACCACCAACTCCACTTGTAAAGGTGGACTCCTGTTTTGCCAAATATCCCAATCAAAACACCTGCCAGCCATTCCTGAGATTTCTGTTGTTTCTCTTTCCCTCACTCTTCCCATTAGAGGGAGAGAAAGCTGCTTTTTCTTTTTCTTCTTGTTTTCCTTTAAATTTCTTAAGAGGGATGTCTAGGGTCTTCCCCTCAGGAATTAGTTGTAGAAATAATTGGGACAGTGGAGTTCAGGAGAGATATCCAGCACAGCCCTTGCACTCCTAGAAAAAGTGACCTAGATCAAGCAGCTGGTGAATCAACAGAGGATTAATGTGGGGACCCCCTGCCACCTACTGACTTCCAGCTGAACCCACATCCCCAGTAGCTTGGGCCTGGCAGGGGGCTGGGGGAGGGCAGAGAGAGCTGAGGGAGTGGGGGATGGTGAAGGGGCCAGGACGGTAGGGTTGCCCCTTTGGGGAAGGAGCACGAAGCATCTCCCTCACCCACCCACCTGCCCTCCGTATAAGCAGATAGGAGGAGAAAGTGAGGATGGAGGCAGGGGGTCGCAAGTAGGGAGGACTGCTGTGGAACTCTGAGCTGGCTCCCCCAGTACGAGCACAGAGCCTGTGCAAATGTGAGGGGGAGAGTGAGAGAGCAAGGGAGGGAGAGAGAGGCAGGCTGCGAGGAGAGGGGGAGCAGGAGCGCTCCAGCGAGCATGAGGACGGGCTTCTCTTCCCGTGCTCAGTTAATCTGGCTGTCAGTTGGTGTTAACGCTGCAGTTTAAGTGCTCGGATTCCAAGGGAAACAGACAAACCTCACAGAAGCAAGCAAGCAAGCAAGCAGGCAGGCAAGCAAGGAACTGCAGGAGCGAAAGACAGGCAGAGCATCGAGAGGAATAAAGGGAAGGGGGGAATCACCAAATCTATGATTGGACCTGGGCTTCTTTTTCGCCAATGCAAAAAGGAATATGCAGTACATTTTTGCCTTCTTTTGCACCGGTTTCCTAGGCGCGGTAGTAGGTGCCAATTTCCCCAACAATATCCAGATCGGTGAGTGAGAGGGGGCATCTTGGGAAGGGACTTTCTGGATCTGGCCAGGGATTTTGGGGTGGGGGAATCTTTCACCCCCCTTCCTCAGTAGGAGCTGCTGTGCTTTGCTATCTAGGCGCAGGAAGGGAGGAAGACTTGGGCTGCCAGCGAGGGGAGGGGAGGGGGCTTCCTCTGATACGAGGAGGGGCAGAGGGGAAGTGTTCACACACACCCCTCACTCACACCCCAAGCATGAGCTTGTGAAATGGAGGAACTGCTGCTTCAGAGAGGGGAAAAAAATCAGGCTGTCGCTAGGAACGGGGTTGAGGGTGCTTAAGGAGTTAACTGTGTTGCTTAGTAGATGGTGCCTGATTTCATTTATTTATATAAATGTGTATGGTGGGTGTATTTATGTGTGTGGTTATGTATTAAATGTGCACAGATAGACTTAATTGCAGGAGGCAGTGATGTCCTAGCTGGGGGAGGGGAATGAGACCCTCTCAAAGACGGAATTAAGGGTACCGGGTTTATCATAGGTGCTGAAATAATGCCAGAAGCCCCACTATAAAGTGAGGGGGCTCTCGTTACCCTCTCCTTGCTATGTGCCGTGCTGGGCTGGGGCTCCTCACTCGCCTAAGCTGGGAGCTGCCAGTCTGTGATTCCTCTGTGGCTTCTGTTGCCCCCTCCTCTTAGATGCTCTGCCCACAGGCATTGCCTACCTCTTACACACGCACAAACACGCATACACACGCTCCTTCCCCTCCGTCAGCTGTCCTCAGCACTGGGCTCCATCCTCCCAACTCGGAGGCAGGTTCCAATGCGCTGCAAGTCTTTTTGTTCCCCATTTGCCTCTCTTGCTTGTTATGCTTCTAAAAGGTCCCCCGCCCGCGCTGTGTTGATGGAGGAACTCACAGAAATTGCCGCTTTTCATAATGGGGGGGAGTAAACAAACAGGATCACTAACACCAATAATGAAGCCTGTCCACAGGTTTCTGGGCTTTGGTGTGACGGGCATTTCAGTGCCATTTGTGTCCAGGAACCAAGCAAGCCTCTTTGCTTGGAGGTATCTAGGTTGACTTGGTTTCTGTTTTCTGCCCCCACAAGCAGACAGTTCCACTAGGGAAAGTTGGCAATGCTGACAGTTTGTGTCTTGGTGTGAGTGTGTGTTTGTGGGGGGATGTGGTGCAGCTGGTATTTTGTGTGCTGCGGTACTGTCTCTTTCAGCTTCTCCAGCTACCTGGTTCCAAGGGTGGTTGGAGTGGCCATAGAGAAACTTGCAGTGTTTCCTGACACCTGTTAAGCGACATTCTGAAGTGTGTGTCTGTGTGTGTGTGCTCTGCTCTGCCTTCCCGGCAAAACTTCCTGCCTTCCAGAGACACTTCCCTTGCAGCCCAGCCTGCAGTCTTCTACCTCCATCCCTCCCACCCCCTCTTTCATTCATTGCCGGGGAGGAGGAAATGGACAGAGAAGTGTTCGGGGTGTGGTCATCTGGAAGGGGAGGATGGAGCCTCATGATCCAGAGGATTTTTTTTTGGTTGTTTTGACTCTTTAACACGAGGGCAGATGTACATGTGGAATCCCCTTGCTCTTATCTGTAGTTTTGTTTGTTTGTACTTCTACATTGCCCACACTCTCCTGATCATAACTGCATGTCCAGAGCCATGTGATCTGCCTTTCTCTGGGTGTATTTGTGTATATCACCATGGGTACAAATGCATGAAACTGACCTGTCTATGTGTGTATGATGTTTACTAGTGTGTCTCTGCAGATTTTTCATCATTTAGTCCCAACTTGCTTATTTAGCTGATAAGATCATTGTTGCTGTTTCTAAACAAAAGGTAGAAACATTAAATTGTAGAACAAATACTGGAAACATCACAGCCATCAGGTCATACTTGACTCTACTTGTACGATCTCTAACAAAAGCCTTCCAATCCATTTTTTTTTTTTAATTCTTAAAAGCAAACACATACCCACTAGGTAAGAAGTTAGAGGTGTAGGACATCAGAACTGTGACTCTCATCAGATCTGAGATAAACTTCCCTATGAACGTTCACTACAATTCAGTCTCTGGAAATGGCTGATTTTAATTCACAAAAATGTATCTTAATTCATTTACATGTCCATGGTAAATACAAAGGTAAGTCCTTTACTCTTGTATCTTGGAACAGAAGCTCCCATAGGCACTTTGACTAAGCTTTTTACTGGAATAGAATGTTTGCATTTCTTGATGTCCTTAAGACCCCACATCCTTGAAGCACAAGGGTGCACCATGCAAACAGCCAATGGTGATGCCTTATGTAACAAGTCATTCCTACATAGCTGGGAACATGAGTGATGGGAGAAGCAAAACACCACTTGCAGACAATCAAGAGTTTTCCGAGAAAATAGATAACAAACCTCAGAGGCTACAGAATAGTTAAAGTGCATGCAGGTCTTGCCAGGTCAAAGACAGAAAGTGTCAAAGACAGAAAGTATCAAAGCAAATAGTTATAGTGCTGGAGAAGCCCACAGGTTCCCAGCCCTAAATTGGACTCTGCAGGGAAGGCAGAGCAGAGCACACACACACTTCAGAATGTCTGAAGTATTTTGCAATACTTATTAGCACCTATGTCCACTAAGGTTCTGTGATGAGAGATGGGGCTCATGAAATACAAGTTAGATCCAGAAAGGCTGTGTGTATATGCAAACATGGGCCTCAGGGGTGGTTTGCACAAGGGAAGAAGAGAACTACATGGGTCTCTTGTGTTCTCTGATCTTAGATGAGCTGAAGGGTGAACAATCAAATGTTTGAGTGGAGTGGTAGACATTGGGGACCTTGTCACACCAAGGCTTATCTGCAGAAGTTTAAGCCTCAGCATCCATTTGGGTCTGTTTGAATGCTCATCCCTACCTCTACAAACTATAACTATGAGCTGGACTTGGGAGAAGGGGGCTCCTTCTGGGGTGGGCTGTTGGGGAACTAAAACCTGTCTCTAGACTAGATACCATGTTGCATTTTCTTTCCTCATAGGGGGATTATTTCCAAACCAGCAGTCACAGGAACATGCCGCTTTTAGATTTGCTTTGTCGCAACTCACAGAACCCCCAAAACTGCTCCCCCAGATTGATATTGTGAACATCAGCGACAGCTTTGAGATGACCTATAGATGTAAGTAATTGCTTCTATTTCCAAGATTTCTTTCTGTGCCAGACCAATGAAAGGAGGGCCTGTGGGTAGGTGGTGGTGGTGCAAAAATGACTTGAGTTGTCATTTGTCTTCATAAGAGAAAGCCCTCCAAGAAAAATTTCCAGAGCCTTTTAAGTGATTCCAGCACTTGATATTTTAGATCCTGATATGCTTCATGGAATGGGTTTGCTTTTTCACTGTCAGCTAACTTTAAATGCCAGCCCAATGGGTACTTGGGTTGACTGCATCTCCCCTACCTCGCTGAGGTTTTCTGATTCAGCAGAGAGTTTCACACATAGGAAACTTCTGAGAGGTGTAAAATTAAAGGTTCCGACTTTAGAAGAAAATGTTTAAAATATTTAAGGCATTTTCTATCCACTAGTTGAGAGGAGAAGTGTCTCTATAGCTCCCTAAGAAAAGGTAGATGGTTTCCTACTTTCAGAAGGGAGCAGCAATTATTAAAACTTGGTTCCTTATTTCCAAAATAGCATGAAGTGATTGATTGCTTAAGACATTGTTTGTAGACATAAAAAAATTTATGCAATTTGTATGACAGTCTTTGAACATAAAAGAGAACAGAGGTGGCTTCAAGAAAGTGAAGGGATAGATGTATTGTTGATATCTGAACTGAATGTGGTATAAAGTGTGGGCAACAAATGCCATTTTGTGTTTTTCTGGCACCTAGGACTGAAAAGGAAACCTGGGTAGTTGGTTGCAAGATTGTCACTTTATGCCAGAGGAAAGTACAAAAATTAATCAGTAATGACACTTTCCCTCTAGGGATCAAGATCAAATAGGAATGTATGGCAGGAAAGTGTGAAGAGAATGAGCAAGAACAATTTGGGATCTAAAACGGGATTCGGTTAGCACCATGAACTTTGTAAGTCACTATGGCATGGTGACTTCTGCTGAGCTGTAGATGGTGGAAGGCATGGACCATCTTTTATCTCTTTCCCCCATTCCCACACAGGGGGCTCTCAATGATTTGAATAGGCTTTGAAGCCTCAAAATGAGAGTTCAGAATTCTTCTTAACCATAACAGCTCTACTTTGATACTGTTGATATGAATTCTGAGAATTATAATTATACCAGATTCCACTTATTGAGGACTTACTGTGCATCAAGAACAATGATAAGTACTTTAGGGGTATTTATAGTAGCATTCATTATCATTTATTAAGCATTGGCTACAGCCCATGGAAAGCACTCATTGCTCTTCATGTGTTAGCTCATTTAATCCTCGCAGGAGCCTTGCAGAGAATTCTATATTATCTTTCTTTTACAGATGAGGAAACTAAGGCAGCAATAGTTTATGCAAATTACCCCAAGTGGCCAGGGAAATAAATAGTGGTGTCATCTATATCCCTGGGCACAGTGATAGATACACTTGTAGATACTTGTACAGTGATAATGGTAACTTAATCATCTTCAGTGAGATTACCCAAGAAGTAAAAAGGAATTTTCAGGCTCTTGTAAGTCACCGGCCTGATAAAGAGCAGAAGGAGAAAAATACCTAAAGTACTTAAAATTGTAGCTACGCCTGTGTATAGGAGTGGTCCATTGAATAAACAAACTAGCAATTCTGTGTCTTAGTAAAATTAAGACTGAAGCTCTTTTCTACTGTGCTACTCGCTGCCCTAAAAACAGAGCTGATGTTTAATTGTCAAATTGTAGTTCTATGAAACCATCTGCCTGAAAAAGGAAGAATACTACAGAGCAGGTATATAGCTCTCAGATAACCTCCACTTGCTTTGCTTATGATTTACAGCAGGGTCTCTGAAGAAAGGATTTAGGTGTGGGAACAAAGAACTTATGAACCACCTTGGATTATATATAGTCTTTTGCATGCCCATGCAAGCATTAAGATATTTCCTGTGGAGAAACTCCAGAACTTTGGTCATATTCCATATTTTTTGTCATCGTCTCAAAGGGGTTCATTACTCAGAAAGGAGTGTTTTCTTAGAGAATCAAGAATAAATGACTACTGTGTGCATTCATTCATATTGCTGAGAACTGTCTAATTGTCTAGATGTTGAGATGTTGACAGGCAGGACAAGATAATAAAAGACAAAAGCAGAAGAAAATGTTCTAAGGCAAAAGGTGGTGTTCTATACTGTTATCTTCATAATCTAAGACTTGATGTCTAATAGAGTTGTTAGCTATTTACCAGGCAGGCAGAAATATGGTCCAGGCAATGTTGTACATTATGGCCAGTGGATCTGGAGTAGATAGATCTGGGTCATATATGATGCTTGTCATATGCTTGTGTACAGCTTCGAGGCATTCCTGCCTTATTCATCGGCTATTCTTTGTTTCTTCAAAGTGTGAACTGAGATGGACATTAGAAATGAAAGATGATAAAATGCTTTGGCTCTTAAGTAGCTCATACTCCACTGGGGACGCTGGTCTGTATATCATCTGAGAAGCAAAAATGATATTCTGTGCATAGAACTTCAGTGTCTTCTCTTTAATTCCAAGATCAGAGGAAGTACGGGGCAATTCGCTGGAAATCGTTGTGTTGTAATTCCTGGTCTGCCCTGAGGAGTCTTGATTAATTTTCTAGTAAGGTCAGAGAACTCTTTGGGGTCTTTCACTGTGGTCCATTGGTCTGGGAAACAATACATCTGTCTCAATTTGAGCGGAATAAAAAAATGTCAAACAAAATAAAATGGTTTGGGGCAGAATAAGTTAAGTAGTCATGCACGGAAAACCAAGAAAACTATCCTATTCAGGTTTAATTTCGTGCACTATTTTGAAATATGGATTATCAGTTGCCTTAAATTAATTGTCACTGCTACTTTTACGTCCAAATGATCAAATATTGTTTTTCATAATTTTCACTGTCATTTGATTTTTTTTCTGTGCATTTTGCTATTCATTATCCCTCCACCAGAGGGTAGAGCAGGGAAGAGAGAACTGTAATAGGAACTATTCCTATTAGATATGTTAGCTGCAGGGAATTAAAAAAAGAAGGCATTATTATAGGGTAGCAGAGCACAAAAGATGCAAGAGGAGCGTTAGTAATACCACTGGCCAAGGTGAGAGTTGGGAATCGACTTTGCATTCGATTTTTCTTCCTTTCCTTGTCTGCCATCCTTAAGGGGTATCGTACAATCAGCAGCCCAAATCCTTGAGCTTTGCTCTAAGCCTAGAGAGATAGGCCTGAGGGAGGCTACACATAGAGCAGATATCTGTTGGCCAGGCCATCCAGCCTATCTCGGTGCCTCTGTGGTAAGTGTAAATAATGAATGAAATGCTGATGGGGTTCTGATTAGTTTGGAGATGCATTGCTCCAACTTTCCATTCACTCCCCTGTTCATTCATTTAGCAAATACTTGCTTAACATCCAATCACCGAGCCTAGGAATTTGAGGGCCAACAAAGATGATCCAGTCTCTTTCCTTATCAGGCCTACGGTTTAGTCCTCAGACCTCAGCATACATAAAATTCACCAGGACAGCTTGTTTAAAGCAAGACTCGGAGGCAGACTCTCTACTTGTTGAATCAGAGTATTCAAGAGCAGGTCCTGGAAGGATTCTGTAGTAGTTAATATGGGCAACACACTCTACAGAACTCTTTTATTTAAAAAGTCTTCCATTTCTTTAGTAAGCATTTTTGAGCCCCTAACGAAGGCATCCCTTTAAGTATCAGAAATTCAGACAAAACTTCCCTACCCTGGAAGACTTTATCCCTAGTGAGACAGACTGCCCTATAAAGAGAAAATTAAAATACAGCATTGTATGTGCTAGAGCAGTGATTTGTATGGAGTGTTAGAGATACCTCAAGGCGTGGGCTTGCCCTTCATGGAGTGCCGGTTGAGCTGGGTCTCAATGGTGAACAGATGTTTTCCAGAAGGATAAGTGAGAGGGTAGGAGAAGGAAAGAGGCAAGTGCTTTCCAGGCAAAGAAAATGGCATATAAAAAAGGGGGCAGGTGCTTTGTGGCTGCCTGCTCTGATGTTCATGGCACTATGCGCTGGGGCTTCCCATTTGTCCTTTATCAAGTGCTACAGAAGGTGTCACCAAATGGCCTCCCACTAGTCGTTTCTAGTAGAGAGATGCCCTTTTCAGGTTCACAGATGATTCAACAATAATGTCGTTTCACCAGGTGTGGTGGCACCTGCCTGTAATCCCAGCAACTTGGGAGGCTGAAGTAGGAGGATCACAAGTCTGAGGCCAGCTTCAGCAATTTAGTGAGATCCTCTACAACTTAGCAAGACCCTGTCTCAAAACCAAGAAAGAAAAGAAAAGGCTGGGAATGTAGCTCAGTGGTAAAGTGCCCCTGGGTTCAATCCCCAGTACCAAAACAAAACAAAGATTAAGAACAGGGAGTAATACTGGGCCCCAAGTATATGTAACATCAGTTTGCTGGGATGGAATAGGTGATGCGCCATCCAGCTGGCCTCCTTCCTACCCAGTCTGTGTATCTCATTTTCGTTATATGCGGACTCCTAGAAGCACTGAGTTTGCAAGCCCTGACTGACTTGGCCTTGCAGTGTTGCCTGGGTTGTCTTTATAGATTTCCTCTACCTACCACTAGAATACGAATTGCTACCGAGCAAGATCATGTATATCTAAATTCTGCATTGCCTAGTGTACCTGACATTACCCCTAACACAAACAAAAGTCTTCAAGGTCAGGGAAGCACACATAATAGAGAAGCTTAGAATCTCAAACACAGGCAGGTGGAGAGTCACATCCCTAATCACAGAGGGACTTCCACAGTTGTGGACCTGCTTGGGAAGCTCAGGGACATTCGAACAATTCTTCAGGCACTGGCAACAGTCAGATGGCCTCTTAACTCTTATCTAAGCATTGATCATCATTTCCAGAGTTGTAGACTCACAGCCTTGTTTTACCTGACCTGAGCAATACTTTCCAACATGTAGCGTAAAAATCCACGATTCTAACTTCTTTGAAAAAAATTTAGAGTATCAAGTAATCCTGGGCTCAAATTCCTGCTCGGCTTCTTGATACCCAGAGCTGAGAAGTGCTGTTCTTTTTAAATATGAAGCATACACTTTCAAGTTTACCAAAGTTCTCACTACTCCGTCTTGTACGTGACCACTGTTAACCAAATTATGTTGCTTTTCCAGGCTCCTACGTAAGCCAATTTGCTCACCCCTGGTTTATATTCTTTATCCTCTGATATTTTATTATCTCATTCTAATATCTATTATTATTTGCTGTGTAACAAATAGCAAAGGACACAAAAAAGTGAGTCTGCTCTCAAAAAAAATCAGTCTGAATACAATAATGAAGAGTACGGTGGTTGGTAGGGGGATAAGTGAAGATTTTGATGACCTACTATGTGCCTGATACTTCACAGATGTTATCTTATTTAGATTTTATGGTAATCCTAAAAGATTATTACCCCCATTTTATGGATGATGCTACTGAGACCAAGATAGATGACCTCTTCATATTAGGCAACCAATAAGAGCCTAAATTATACTGGAAGCCAGTTTGGTGAGCTTTCTCCCTTTGAAGATTATGGCCCCCCAAACTGGAAGAGCATGCAGGAGGAGCACTACAGAGGCATTTGGTTCAGGGTTCAGTATGACATCGGAGTCAGAAACTGCTGGCTGTGGATAATAGAGACCAGTTGGGGAGGCAGGGTCTTGAGCAAGCATGGGAAATGGAGCAGATTTTGATGATGGAGCCAGAGGATGGTACTTTGAGTGGGTCAAGTCACAATTGCCTTCCCCTCCTCCCCTCAACCACTATCGCATATGCTTGTTTTTCTGAGCTGGAGAATTCAGCGCTGGTCTGCCTCACCCACACCCAGCTCTCAGTTCCAGGGCAGATGTCTGCAGTTCCCTGGTTGATGTTACATTCTGATTTTGGCTTCCGCATCCTCACTTAAAGGCACTCGGATGTCAACATATGTCTGTGGCTGACTCTCTGTTCTTGTAATATTGATGATCATCAGCTTTTCGGTAAAGAAACGTGTTTGTAAACATTTCTTCCTCTGGCTAGTTTACAGACCTGGGTTGGGATGAGTGAGGCTGCTGCTCTCGGAGGCTCAGCACAAATAGTCGTATGAGACATTTGGAATACTGATGAGGCTCATTTTCCCATTCAAAGCAGTTTTGTTATCACCCTGTATAGGGCACGTGTACCTTCACTGCCCCTTTCATCCCCTTGCCCACAGCATTCATTGATTCAAGAATTCTTTCCCTCAATCTATACAGGACTGCACATCCCTCTCACCATACATTCTAAACAGCTGCTACAACTCCAAGCTATTGGTCAGAGCTGACGCAAAGATGAAATCCATTTGCTGCTACAAAGCATTGCATTAGGAATTGAGGAAAATAAAATGTATTAGGCATTGATTCTCCCCTTAAGGGGTTTGGGTTCTTACAGAGGAAAACTTACAGAGGAAAACAGCAGAAAAACTTGACAGAGGGACAGATGTCTCCTCACGCTCTCTCTTTCCCTCTCCCCTTCTCTCTCTCACACACACACGCGCATACACACACATTCAGAGGAGGAAAATAAAAATTCTTGTTGTAATAATCTAGGCTTCATCAAACAAGGACATTGGAGTTGAAACTGGAAAGACAGGTAAGATGTAGATAGGATGTATATGTATATCATACCATGTTTCATATCGTGGAAAGTACACTCAATTGAGATTTAAAGACTTGGATTCAAATGTGGGATTATCTTCTTGAATAATTCAGGTGTGACCTTGGAGAAATAACCCTCCCCTGCTCAGTAATAAAATGAAGTTCATGATCTCTAAGTATCCTTCTAGGCCTGGATTTCTATGCTGAGAGCATATACAAAATTCCAAGGATAGAAGCTCTCTAGCTTTTGATTGAGGGGAGAGCCCCTCAATCAACTAAGAATATAAGGAAAATTGTATCAGACCTCCCTCACATCAACTTGAACAGCCAGGTCACATTTTTTTAACACAAATGCCTGAGCATTAAGCCATAGGCCTCAGGTTTATTCATTCAATAGTCAACAAGTATTTACGGAGTATTTAACTATTGTGAACAAAAATAGAAAACCACCCTGTGCTCATAGAGTTTAACAGCTAATAAGGGATGCAGATATGCACCCCTTAATCACACAAATAGCGGTGTCATCACAGGTTGTGATAAATGATCTGAAAGAAGATAAATGACCTGTAAGCATACCACAAAGGAACCAGCTCTGGCCAGGGGCACCAGGTGTCCCATCTGAGAACTGGAGCTTCTGGTGATGCAGTACTTGCAACAGGAGGAAAATGCTGAGTGTCCTGGGCAGAGGCCTGTTGGAACTGGGCAAAGCAGGGTGCTGGGGAAGATGGCAAGGCTGGCACTTGTTATGGATTTTGAGCTGTGGGAAACCCACTGAAGAGTTTTATGCAGAGAAGTGCCCTGTTTAGATTTCTGTTTTCTCACCAGGAATGGAATATTTGAGGGCCCTTTGCCATAGTCATGTTGCCTGGGGACTTTTGGCTGGTGTAGCAATGGCCTTTGATCCTTCACTCCTGTCACCAATTTGGGATGGAATCTGGCAGGCAGACAGAGACTGGGCACAGATGCTGGGGGAGAGGGAAGCTGGTGGTGGAATACGTTTGAGTTGTCTTCATATGTGACTCTGAGAGTGAATACAGAAATAGAAGGCTGATGGAGAGAAGGGCCTGGAATTTCAGGGAATTGTCCTAAACCTCCCATAGGAAGTCACACATCATACTGAGTCTTGGTCTCTGGTCATGCTACATGACTCTGGAATGCAAACTCACATTGCACCTGCAAACTGCTCCTGCCATGGTCCCCTATTGAAATTCTGTCCCTCTGGTTAGTACCATCCATCACCTCCACTGAGCCTCCCTTGCTTCCTCATATTCATATCCTCCCATGCTTCTCAGTCCTTTGAACCTTCCCCCTAGCAAAGGTCACACTTAGCCCTGGGTTTTGGTCACCTGATCTTTCTAATCTGCCCAACTAGACTAAGCAACTCGAGGTCAGTGGCCCCGTTTTTCTTAATTTTCTTTTGCAGTCTTTACTAAAGAACAGTGTCCAGCGGCTCTAAAGGTGCGAATGAATGGTGCATATTACATAATAGCAGTGGCAATGATGAGAATAAATGACTGTGTGGTAATGCTTTGATATTATGAGTTTTGAAAGTTCCAGCGGGCAGTGTTGTAAATTTTTATGGATGGTTATTATTGTAGAGCTGGAAAGTGATGGGGGGGTGAAAACCAGGTATAAATCAAATTGAAAGCTCATTCCAGATCCTTCTGGACTATTATCATGAAGGATCCTAAATAAGGTACAAGGTCCTATTTTCTAAATAAAGGATTTCTGGTCCAAGGACTGGCTCTGCCGTTGATGCATGAGCTTTGTATGACTCATGCACGTTGGTTTGCCTTTTTTTGAACCTGTTTCTTTCAAAGGAGGATAAAAATAGTATCAACCATACCTAGTTAGGGTAAGGACCAAACGATATTCAAGTCAACTTTCCACTCAATAAAATGCCTTCAAGTAGGCACCATTTTTCTTCCTATTTTCGCAAGTGGGGAAACTGAGCTCTCAGAGGAAGCTGGGAGCACTGGTTGGAGAGTTTCTCTTGGATCCCTGAATATCTGTGGGCTGGGAGGGCTTTTCTTGTTCAGGAAAAGGGCAGGTAGCGCCCTCCCTTGACTTCAGTGCCTGCTATTTGTGTCACCTAGCCCTCTGCTCTGCACTTTCTTTTAAGAGAGAAGGACAGTGTGTGTGTGTGTGTGTGTGTGTGTGTGTGTGTGTGTGAGACAGAGAGAAAGAGAGAGAGAGAAACGATTTTTTTATTTAGCTTTTCACGTGGCTTTTGTTGCTCCAAGACTTCGCTGTAGGGGTTGGCGATTTAGCTCAGTGGCAGAGTGCTTGCCTAACACACAAGGCCCTGAGATTGGTTCTCAGCCCTGGGGGAAAAAAAAAAGACTTCATTGTATATGTGGTGCTGGGGTTTGAACTCACTTACTTGCACATGCTGGGCAAGTGTTGTAACCGCCTGGAGCCACTGCTCTAGCCCCTCTCCTCTACACTTTTAAGCAACTTTTGGTGCTTCCTGCCAGCTATGGTAGAGCTTTGCAGGACACTGAGGTTACTGGAAATCTCTTTCCAACCCCTGTCCCGGTCCAGCCGGGTTCTGACCTGAGGGACGGGGTGGGGATGAGAAAAACCACAGGCCGGGGACCTGAAATGGTCTTTCTTTATCCAAGCTTCACTGCCCTTTTTATATATCCGTGCTTTACATCTCTCTTTCAAGGCAACGCAAGTGTCTTAGTTTATTCTTCCATTTGTGCTGCTACAACAAAATGCCTAACGTTGTGTGATCTCAAACAAGTCAAGGCAATGCTGCAAGACTGCACTCCAGAACAAACATGGACAGCAATTTCTCACAGTTCTGGAAGCTGGGAAATTCAGGATCAAGGCATAGGCAGGTTCCGCTGCTGACAAGAGCTCATCTTCCAAAGGAGCAGGGACATCACAGCCAGCAGAAAAGTGCGAAGGCTCTCCTTGCAAGAGCTCTCTACTGCTGGCTGGAGCCTCTTTTTTAAAGGCCTTCACCCTGCCCTCTCTACATTAGCTGGTTCGTTGCCACACCTGGATTTCGGAGGTACACGGTTGACCAATAAGCCTCTGCATGCGCCTTTTGAAGGATCTAGAATAATTGGCAGGTGATACCAATGCGAAAGGTCTGAAGCCCGCATCAGACACCCTGTTTTTCAAGCTTAACAACTTACAACCTAGCAGCCCCGCTTATGCAAACAGCAACAAGATCCAGGGCAGCTGATAAAGCAAAGGTTAGACCCCAACAAACCCCTGCTGCTCTTGTGACTTTGGAGTGTCCCACCTGCTGTCCAGAGAATGCAGGGAAACTGCCAGGGGACACAGGAGGTCCAGGTCTAAGAGGATGTGGGACAATCTGGGATTACTGAGGCAGATTCAGGTTAACAAAATTGACACCCAGTGCTTAGCCCTGTTTTAGGACACTCATTATGTCAAACCTCTATGGTGGATATGATTTTTTAAATTGTTTTTCTTTTATATACAAAAGTACCAATAGATTATAGAAAGCCACAGGAATACAGAACCAAACAAAATAGAACTTCTGTAATTATAATATATTTAGATAAATGTACCATCTTTTTTCTGAACGTATCAACTTAAAATTTAATAAGTTTATTTACTGTTTTAAAATATAAAGTTTTACTTGGTATAACATTTAAGCTACTTTTACTATTATATATGCATTGTTAATGGCTTCCTAAAAGCCCATTGTACATCTGTATCCTAATCTGTTGAAGGCATTTCTTTTTATTGAATGTCTACTTTATTTCCAGTTTTCTTCTTAAAAATAATGCTGTGATGTTTAACCCAAACTTTTTGATTATTTGTATACTTTTTTATGATTTCAAGTGCATTACAGATGACTAGAACCATTTCCAAAAAGATTTAACAGAATAATTAG
>PVKS010016844.1:0-43161 GCA_004027875.1 Aplodontia rufa
AAAGAAAGAAAGAAAGAGAAAAAAAGAAGAAAAAAGAGAAAAAAATCAGTATAATAAAAAAATAAAATAAAATATGCTGAGATAGAAAATAAGATAGAGCAAGAATAAAAATTAAAAAGGTAATGAGTTAAAAATAAAACATTTAAAAGCTAAAAAAGTAAAAGAAAATAAAAATAACAAATGAAAAATTCTTAATGAACTCTTGTATCTATAGACAATGAGGGTATCTCTGGGACCTCAATGTGAATGTCTCTCAGTCTGTGACCCCCTGCAGGCTGTCTCCCGGGTACCAGGATTGCTCCCCACAAGTGCGGGCTTGGGAGATGAGTGTTTTACTTAGGGTAGGGACTGGTTCAACAACAGTATCTGTGTCTCTTTCGCATCTGCAGTCGTGGCTACTTCTGTAGCCGATGTGGGATTGTGACCAGTGAGCTCAGAACATAATGGAGTTGCCACCGTTGCTAGCCGAACAGAGAACTTTCTCCTCCTTCTGACATACGCTCCTTAGCCCCGCCTATGTGGCCAATGGGAAATGTAGTCCTGTCACTCATAATGGCAGCGAGAGCGACCAGGCTCCCCGGGGGGCTGTCTCCGAGCACAGCTCTCTCCCTTCACAGTATGCAAGGTTGGCGAGGGTCTGATTAGTTACTGACAGGATGGGGTTAGCAATGAAATCTAAGTTTCTGCTCAGACCCACTGGATCTTTAATGCGGCTTGCTGCCCCTCCTCTGCAGCTGGTGCAGGATTGTGATCAATGAGCACATGGAAGGAAAAGGAAGTCGTCAGTGTTCCTGTCCGTACAGGGAAAAATTCCCCCTAGTTCCGACAGAAGTACCGTAGCCCCGCCTTTGCAGCCGATGGGAAATGTAGTCCTGTCACTTGTAATGGCGGCGAGGGACCAGGCACCCCAGGGGGCCGTCCTGGAGCACAGCTATAGCCCCTCACAGAGTACGAGTTTGGCGGGGGTCTAATTAGTTACAGACAGAGTAGGTTTAGTGATGAAATCTACGTTTCTGGTCAGACCCGCTAGACCTGCGGCTGCCGTTTGTATTCCCGTCCCTGGAGCAGGTCGGGAATGTGTCCAGCGAGCCGCGGGACAGAAGGGTACTGTTCCCATTCTTGGTAGAACAGGCAAAAACTTCCTATTTCCAAACTCGTAGGAATGCTCCGCAAACACCAAGCAAGGAGCTGTACCAGTAATTCTGGTGAGGCAGACAGAACTCTTTCTGGCAGGCTGTCCGCAGTGGCAGGCTTCTGTGCCCGTGGAGTGAGGGGAAAATCCCCCTGCTTCTTTTCTAAAATTTTTTTCCCTTCTCGAAAAACTCCTAAGACTTGGCTCCTTATAAAAAAGCTTCACAAACTAGTAGTAGACAATCAAATATAGTTTCCCCTGGACGCACCTTGGAAAATTGCTGATGCAGTGGATTTTTCCCAAGCAGACTCAGAGCCCCAGGAAATGCTGTCACGCTTCAGGTCGCCATCTTGATGGACTCCCATGATGACAATTTTAAAGTTTGCCTGTTCCCTCTATTAGAGTGAACTGCTATGAAAACAGGAACTCTGCCCTGTTTTGTACTCTATTCATGGCAATTAGAACACTGTCTAGCAAAGAGCTGGTCCCCAATAAATGTTTGAGTGAATGAAGGAAAGTGAAGTAAAGAGATTAAATGATGTATGGCTAGAGAGCCAAGTAGGCAATACAGGCTGGAATTCACACCACCCAAATTTAAACCCCATGAATTCTTCTCTGCACCAGTCTGCCTGTCTGCTGAACCAGACTAATGAAAATTTGAGTATTTGAATATTTCCCTCAATTCAACCATCCCCCACCTGCTAGTGGTTCAGTCAAAATATTGCCCACTGCTACTATTTTGGAGGAGAATTCAGTACAATACTCACACACTCCTTGAAAACAAAGTAGATGAGATGCATCTTCCATTCTTGTAGCCTCCTATTCAAATCAAAGAAAGAAAAATCAATTGCTCTAATTTTATTCTTTATAAAAGCAGAGTTGTTTTCTCCCCTTGTCTGGCATCCTAATATCTTCTAAGCAAGTGTTCTCTAACACAATGTTACTACACTTTATTGCATTGTGATGTGATCAATTGTAATTTGTTACTGATGATGAAGTACTTATTTTATTTACTTAGAAAACAAATTAGAGTCCATTCAAGAATACCAATAAAATAAACTGTTTACCTTTCCGTGTGCTTTCTTGAGGTCTAGTGTTCAGAGACTGCTATATATTACAGATATCACAGTTCTTTCTTTCTTTTCTAGGGTTGCAGGGCCATGAATGCATGGCTTATGAATGCTGTGACTTCCTCCATGCTTGTCACAGCATAGGAAAAGATGGGGTGAAAAGAACTATTCCAACGTATTTTTGAAATTTGTATGAGAATCCCTTGAGTATACAGTTGCCAAGGCATGGTTTTTCCTGTCTTTAAAAGCAGGGTACCTGTTTCAATCTGGCCTTTGCAGTTCCTATATGCTCATAAATAATGCCTATGGTTTTTTGTAATTACAAGCACTTGCTGCTTGAAATTTTAGGCATGTTACATAAGCTTTATAAACTTCAGTTTATTCTTGTAAATTCACATATATATGTTTGTATCTGTATATGCAGATTTATATGTGTGTGTGTGCGTGTCCATACCTATACATATACACATATGTACCTCATAATTGTTCTTTCAGTGATTATGTGAGATAAAATACAAGCACTGATTAGAGCAATGCCTGATGCAGGTGGTTGATTAGTGTCACTACCATACCTCCTCTTCAAAATTCCTTTGATTCATTTTTTTCTGACTTGTCACTCTAAATCTATATATTCTTCCCTCTGGAATGCAGTTATGATATAAAAATTGAAAATGAATTTGCCATCAATTCTTTTAAAAGTGCAAATAATTCAACTACCTAATTGTGTTCATCTTTCTAATTATCTACTTCATTCCTTCCCCCCCAGTACTCTCTGTGCTATCCATTAAATACATTATCAATAATAAGGAAATTCTGGGCTTAATTAGATACCACAGTGCCTGGTTTGAACCTTATTAGTATTGTATTTCTCAATTATTCATTCCAGAAACTACTGGGAAGTGTTAATTAGGTACTAAAAATAAATTGAGCTACCTTAGGGATCTTCTTAACAACAATTTTACACTTAGTCAGGTGGTGAGGCCATAAATTATACATATCATCCTAATATCCAATCCAGATGTGACTTGGAATCTTTGATGTTCTATGGCTTGTCATTCAACTTTGCATTTTTATAAAGCTGTTTAAAGTACTCTGTGTTCTCAGAAAACAACATTGTTGGTGTGATAAAATTGGGAAATTATGATGATTATGACATGATATATCATTCTGAATAAAGTTTTAAACATTTTCAAGACTTAAACAATGATTTTTCTCCCTAAACTCAGCGACATAAAGATGTAATCACTGGCCTTTGCCATACCTGATTCCATATCTTAATGATGTGATAGGATCTGGAGTCAAAACAGCTGACTTCAAACCTCACTGTTCCACCTTTCAGGCTGAAAAAATTCGGTTTGATTAAATACACCTTAATTTAATTATCCATTTAACACATATTTTATGAAAACTTACTATATGCTAGGCACATTTTCTTGGGTAATTTTTGATGTATCAGTGAGAAAACCAGGCAGTAAACCCTGCCCTTTGAAAATTCTGGGTGACCTAGATTGAAGGTTGAGTCATTCCTGGTGGAGTATTAAACATGTAATAAAATAAAGAGCCTGAAGAATAAAAAGAGACTGGGGTTCATTTTCTGCCAGGGAGGAACTCACTCTGAAGCCTTAATCTCCTTATTTTAATCTAGGAATCATACAAGTATGTATATCCTGGGCTTGCTATAGGTTTACCAGATAGTTGAAATCAGTTCTTCTTGCTTCAGTTGAGAAGCATGGAAGCTGAGTTTTCACTATAACTGTGTAGAAACTTTTTTTTTAAGTTGGAAGCATTTGCAGATGAGTGGAACAGTGTTGTGCAAAAGGCTGGCGTCAGAAAAGAGTAGGATTTACTCAAAGAGCAATAGAAGTTCTAGTTGACACAAAGTAGTGAACATGTATAGGATTAGTGAGTTATAAACTTGAAAGATCATTTCAAATAGTCCTCTATTTTCTCTTTATCAAGCTAATGGGACTTTTCCATATGTTCTTCCTAGTTAACCCCACAAAGATAATTTTGGTTAACTGTTGCAGTCTTTTTAAAGGACAAGTTTTTTTGGAGGAGAGAAACATTGAGCTAACAGAGGGCCCAGCAACCAAGCATAATGACATGACTTACAGTCTCTACATGCCTTGGCTTCTTCACTATATACCAAGAGTTGTAATTACCTTACATCTCAGGAATAGGGTCCCATATGTATTTATGCTTTGGATCACTTTTGGAAGGGCATACACAAATAAATTAAGAAATGAACAAACAAATATATGACATACTCTTTGTTATATTCCCTGATAGCACATAGTAGGGATTCAATAAAAGTTTATTCAATAAATACATCTGTGAAATGCATGCCTGGCCCAGGAGGCAGGAGATGAAGGCTGTAAAATGTTACAGAGCTTTGAAAATGGAATGTTACTTTTCACTTTACTGTTGTCAACCTCTCATTTAGTTTTTGGCATAATTGCTTTATGGAACATACACCTGTGATGACAAGCTACCTGAGGGAAAGGACCACATCTTCCTCAGATGGTTCATTACTGTGTGTTATTCAGAAGGATTCAGTGAATGCCAGTTGGATGGTGGGAGGCCACAGAAGTCAGTGGGTCATCTAAGCAGCAGGCCTCCTAACACCACCCAGTCTCTAAACAAGAGAGCAGGTTTTTCTCACGTATCATTTCCTATTCTGAGATCCAAATGACAGAGTCCTGCAGCTGTGCAGCCTGACAGCAGATGTTGCCCTGTCAGGTGTCTTTGAGTCTACTTGAAAAACCACAGGAAATTGGTTGCAGACAAATCATCAGCACCATAGGAACAGGGGGATGGCAGCCTACCTTGTGTGCTCACAGAGGAGACGTGGCACACAGCCACATTCAGGAGAATGGCTGGAGCTGGTCTCCACGTGCAAAGTAGTGAGGCCTGGCTCCTATTTCTACTTTGATACAGAACCCTTTCCATTATGCTTTGTAGTAAAGTTGACTATTGAGACATTGCATCATTTATTCAAGTAAAATCATTTTGATGACAATGTGCACATTCTAACCATTTAGGATGCTCAGCACCTAACTTACTGCACCCAAGAAGTTGTATGCCATAAAATGTTTTCATAGTCCAATCATTTTAACTGAACTGCACTTTGGAACAATGGGAATGGAAAGAAAAAAGACAGCCAGTGAGAACTAAGCTAATATTTATTGAGTATTTAGTGCAAGGAAGAATATTTTCATATTATGTCATTTCATTTTATGTTTATAACAATTCTGTTTGTAATAATATTCCCACTTTATTGTGAAGAGGGTTGAACTGTCTAAATGAATTACCCAAGGTCACATATCTAGTCAGTTACAAAATTTAAATTCAAATGCATATTTGTCTGAAAACAGTCTGTGCTGCTTTTCTTGCCTCAAAATTACTAGATTGTCTCTTAGAATAACAGCTGAAATTTAGTTCTATCATGCTAATGTATTTTTACTGTAACTTCAATGTCTTTATCTGCACAGATTGTGTAAATATATATGAATACCTATATACTTTAAATATAATGCCAATATTCCTGATAATTGGCATGGTTTTCTAATAAAAAGAAAAAATGCATTCATCATTAGAGCTTTCAAGAACCCCTTTGGTTGCTTATCAAGCACTCATTTACCCCCTACCTTATTTCTCACAGAATTTGTTCAAATATTTATTGCTGCACCACAGAACCCATATGCCTTAGGAAAGAATGACCTACTCAATCTCAAAAGGCTTGGCTTCACTTGTCTAAAGCCAATTCCATCCCCCCTGCCAGTGTTTGGCTTTGTACTTCTCGTGTAATTTACTTGGGATCTACAAAACACGAGGAGGCAATTCTAGTAGTTGGTGGGAAAAGCTATCCTTGATCTTCTAAAAAGATCTTCTGAATGCCAGCATTCATTCTTCCCCATATTATTATTCTTGGAAATGAGGTCCAGAATAGTAACAGTCATCTTGCTCCTTGCCTGGGGGTACAATGTCCCCTAGAGGAAGACCAGGCCAAGAGATTAATGAGAAAATAGGCCTGAACCTTTAGATTAAGTTGAACTAATGCTGTGACCAACAAATGTTCTTATTGCTTAAGCAAGTTTGAGTTGGATTTTCCCTAACTTGCATCCAAAGCATCAAAATAACTTGCATACCCAAACTAAGAAATAGATGAAAAATTTGATCCATTTTGTCTTATGTAGTATCATTTCATGATTAATGACTTTAGAATCTATCTTCTATCATTAGATTCTTTTCATTTGCCTCATTTTACAGTTTAGAAATTGAGTCTCTAGAGTTAAGAGGTTTGTCCAGGGCCATAGTCTTACTAAATAACTTGAACCTTGGGTTTTTAAATCCAACATTAAAATCTCATCTATCTTTTATCTAGTCTAACTCAAGTTGAAATTAAGAGCATTGATCAGAGTTATATTCATTACTAAATTCTAGTGTAAAATAATAGGGTATTTTAATTGTTGCCTTTTTTAATAGTAAAGAATTATTTTTGCCAAATCAGTTTCTATAATTCAATAATAAATAACTAGAATTACTGGACTACTTCTTGATTTTTCTTTCCTCTTCCTTTCTCTTTTCCTTTTTCCTGTCAGAAACACATTACTCCTCAAGACTTGACTAAGCCTTCCACCTCTGCCTACAACTGTCAATCCATCTAACATGTTATCATAATTGTCTGCTTTCCACAATCTAAGCTGCCCCAAAGTAAAGACTGTGACTCCTTCACCCTGTACATCCGCTTCTGGCATGCATTAATTTATCGGTCAATTCATTTTTATTGGCCTGGGCTATGTTTCTGCAATGCAACTGAGGATCAAGTCATTTTGGATAGCTCTTTTGTAGATTTTGTTTGGTTTCTTTTTTTCTTTTTTTTTTTTTTTAATTTCAGAATTCAGAGATATGTCTTTATGCTTAGCAATTCCTTTTCTGAAAATGCAGGTGGCCTTCCCAGTTTCCCCCTTCAGACTTATCAATTTGATTTGTCTTTATTCAAAATTTGTTTTCCATTTGTATCTGGCTGTGAAAGAAAGCTTTTTCAGAAATTCCATGTACTTTTTTTTTTAATTGAAAAGAAGAACATGGAAACATTAGCTCAGGTGGAGACTTGACTTTGCTTCTGAAAGTCTCATTGTAGCTTAGTATTTTGATTTTTAAATACATTTAAATATGTTTAGCATCTTTATAGAAATGTGCTACCTATTCCTTTTGAGGACACAGTACTGTAAATTCTGCAATTAGTACAGTCAGGACTGAATAATTCTTCCTGAAAAGCTGTATTTACACAGGAGGTGTTCGCATAAAGCATTTTCAGTTAAATTTTCAAAATTTCTTTCATGTTGAAATTTGCCACAGCATGGTACATGAGCGAGATCATTCAAGAATTGTCATCAGGTCTATATTTTCCAGCCCCAGGTGTACCTCAAATGCATTGTGCTATAGTTAAAAGGTTTACCCAACCTCAGCTAATTCTATGTGTAGAAATTATATTTTGTCTGATATATAGAAAATGTAGTTCAATTCATTTCCTCACTACTCAAATTTATTTAGCACCTCATTTAGGATCCCTGGGCTTTGTTGTTGATCTTCAGAAATGCTCTCCTTCTCTGTCTCTCTCTCTCTCTCTCTCTCTCTCTCTCTGTGTATAATGACAAAAGTATAAAATCTAAACTCTTTAGCCCAGATAAGATCTCCCCGTCCAAATTCTTCTCCCATCACTTCCAATCAGGAGCCTTCTGAATCAACCACACAAAACTTCTCCTCTTTCCATGAACACATTCTAGGTGCTTGGCACATGCTGTTCAATAGATGAAGCCCACTTTGACTAATCCACATAAATAAATTCCTTCTCCTTCCCAAGTTTCTTATAGTTATGCTTTGCTTTATTAATTCACCTATTTATATACATGTGGGTTTATTACAGTTTGGAATAGTATGGATAAAGCTGCTTTGAAAATTTGTGTTTAAATCTGTATTGATATGTTTTCCTTGCTCTTGAATACCTAGAAATTGAATGGCGGTGCTAGAATGGAATTTCTTAACTTTTAAGAAGTCAATCCATTTCCCAAAATGTTTGTAACATTTTAAATTTCCACCAATATGGTATAGAAGTTATAAATCCTCTATATCCTTATCAATATTTGCTATTATCAGTGTCTTAAATTATAGCCATTCTTATGTGCATATAGATATATCTCACTGTAGTTTAACTTTAATTGCTGCTGACTAATACTAGTGACCTTTTGTCTTGAGGTTTTGTCTATTAATAATTTTAATATTTCAGAAAAATGATAATTTTAAAACCTTTGAAGGAGATGAATTTCTATGGGGAAACAAGTGAAGCAGAATTCCTTAATAAAATTGGCCCTCATATCCATGGACTCTGAATCTGTGTATTCAAAGTAATTGAAGATGCAAAATATCTGGGAAACATACATCTGAATTGAACATGTACTGACTTTATTTCTTGTCATATTTTTCAAACAATACAAAACTATTTATATAGCATTGACATTGTATTAGTCATTAGGAGTAATAGAGACATGATTTAAAGTATACAGGCGGATTATATAGGTTATATGCAAATATTAGTCATTTTCTGCAAGTGATTTGAGCATCTTTGCATTTTGGTATCTGAAGAGCTTTCGAAACCTATCCTATGTGGATACTGAAGGATGACTATATATCAAATCAAGAAAATGGCTCATTGTAAGCACTGTAAATATTGCTGTTGTTATATCCTTATATATTTTTTTCTGCCTGCAATATTTTTTTGTAACACCACCTAGCACCAAGGAAAGCCCAACATAGATGGTGTCCAAACTATTGAAGAATAGAGGAATATGTTAGAGTTAAGCTGAGTTAACAGAGTTGCTTCTGAAAAAATAGCATTCTTATAGTTAAAAAGAGAAAAAAGAAAAGAAAAAAATTAAATTATTACACACTAGAGTTATTAAATATTTAATCCTTGGCAATTTTCTGTTCTCATGCTCTTAGGTTAGATGATACCATACACTCTCAAGGCTTTGATATAATCTATTCAAAGAAATTCATAAATGTATTTTCTATCTCAAGGTTATGCTAATTTCTAGAATTATGTGTCCAACTTGGAGTTATAACCTTAAATTGAGATTTACAAAATAAAACCCAAACCAAAACCCCAAAACAAGAAATGATGTCTCCCCAATCCCCCAACTCTATTTTACTCCTATTTAAGTGTAACATATCTCTGTGAATGTCAGCAGAAATTATCCAGTTATGTAAACTGGAAATCCATAAGTCATTTATATACTCCCCATGTCTGATCCAGCATTATTTTCTATCACTTTTCTGTAAGATGTTCCTTGAGATTACTTCTGTTTCTAATGCTGGTATTCCAATCTAAATCAGCATTATCTGTTGTCTGCCCTACTGAAGTGCTTCCCCAATGGTCTGCCACTGCCATTATTGGTTCTTTGCAATCCTTGTTCACACACAGCCAGATGATTCTCGAAATGCAAATATAACAACACATCCCCTACTCTTGCTTAAAATCTTTATATAAACCTTCTCCTCTACAAAAATATGCACACATGTGCACATGTACTCTGGTGTGTGCAAGTACATGCACAGATAGACACACATGTACTTCAGGCCCAGATAGTTTGGTTCTGGTAAATTCTACCAAACATTTAAGGAATAATAATAGTACCAATTTTAAACAAAATATTCAAAAATATTGAAGAGTCAATACCTTCCAATTCATTCTACAAGGCCTGTATTGCCTTGATATAAAAATTAGGTAAATATATCACAAGAAAAGACTATTACAGACTAATATCTCTCAGGAAGTATAGATGCAAAAATTCTAAATAAAATTTTAGCAAATGAAATCCCTTAACATATTAAAATTGTAATATATCATGACCAAATGTGGTTTATCCCAGGAATACAGTATTGTTTAACATTCAAACATTGAAAAACTAAATTAAAATTGCTTCTTTCTGTTTATCTTTCACTTTCCCCTTTCTTTAAAAAAAAACCATATAATCATGTATCTATCATATGATCAAACTAACTCACTCCAGTATTTGTCCATTTAAACACTTACATACAAATATTCATAAAAGCTGTATGTTGGAAACAAATCAAATGTTCATCAATAGACAGATGCATATTATAGTATATCTTAACTATATTTTACCCAGCAATAAAAGAAAATAACTATTGATACATATGACAGCCTAGGTAAATCTGAAACTAAATATATTGAGAGAAAACTACTCAGACAAAGTGAGCACATATTGATACTCTCTCCAAGATGGTGATCTGAAGAGAAATGGCTTCCTCAGCACCTCCGAGACTGATCAGGAAATCTCCAGCTTTTCTCCAGTATTGTGAGGGTTCACCTGGCAAATAAGAGAGAAGAATCTCTTCAGACATGAGGAATCAATCTCAAAGAGGTTCACATCAATCCCAAAACTCCCCTAGTAAGGGAGCTATGGCCAGGGACCGGTATGAAAATTTAGAAGAATATATCAATGAGCTGATAACAAAAAGGAACAATGAATTAAAAGAAGAGATAATAAAGGGAATAAATGAGAAAACTCAAGAGTTGAGAAACTCAATCATTAAAGAAATCGATTCCCTCAAAAAGGAAGTTACAGACCTAAAATCTGCAGTCGATGACATGAGAAGGACCATGCAAGAATTCAATAATAGACTAACTTCAGTAAAAAATAGAACCTCTGCTATTGAAAGAAAGAACTTCTGACAATGAAGACAGGTTGATCAAGCTACAGCTCACTGACACCAAAATAGAAAAATAATTAAGAGATCATGACCAGAATTTCAAGAATGTCTAGGATGAAATGAGAAGGAACAATCTGAGAGTAATTGGAATACAGGAAGAAATTGAGACACGAACAAACGGTATGAGGAATATTCTCAAAGAGATCCTGAAAGAAAAATTTTCCCACATAAAAATAGAATCAGACATGCTCATCCAGTAAGCTTACAGGCCTAATCAAAAGAGAAACTCACCAAGACACATCATATTCAAAATGTACAACAGGGACACCAAGAAAACTATATTAAAACAGCAAGGGAGAAACACCAAATCACATTCAGAGGCAAGACAATAAGAATTGTCTGTGACTTTTCAACCCAGACGCTGGAAGCAAGAAGGTCTTAGAATAATATCTTTCAACATCTAAATGAGCACAACATGCAGCCTAGAATTCTATACCCAGCAAAACTCAGCTTCAAATTTGATGGACAAATAAAAACTTTCCATGATAAAACAAAACAGGCAGAATTCATCAACAGAAAACCTGCCCTACAAAGAATTTTCAAGGAAACACTCCAGACAGAAGCACAAGCAATTGATACCCCCAAACTGAAGAAATTCAGTGAGAGTATCACCCAGCAATAAATAACCAAGGCAACCTCAGAACTAGCTAAATAAGACACAATGACTATGAATCAATTACACACTACTATTTTAACACTGAATGTGAATGGTCTAAATGCACCACTCAAAAGACACAGACTTGCAGACTGGATCAAGAAACAAAATCCAACCATATGCTGCTTACAAGAAACCCATCTAATAGGCAAAAACATCCACAGATTAAGGGTGAAAGGATGGAAAAAAATCTACCATGCTTACGGCCCAAGAAAACAAGCTGGTGTCGATATACTTATATCTGACAAAGTAAATTTCAAACATAAATCAATCAGAAGAGATAAAGAAGGCCACTACTTAGTACTAAAAGGAACCCTTCAACAGGAAGAAATAACCATAGTTAATATTTACTCTCCAAACAACAGTGCAACCAATTATGAATAAATTACTTCATGATATCAAACCACATGTGGATCACAACACAATAATACTGGGAGACTTCAACACTCCGCTGTCGCCATTAGACAGATCATGAAAACAAAAAATCAACAAAGAAATCACCAGCCTGAATAACTACATAAACCAAATGGACTTAATAGACATATATAGAATTTTCCATCCCAAGTTAGCAGAATATACCTTCTTCTCTGCAGCACATGGATTCTTTTCCAAAATAGATCATATTCTGGTTCATAAAGATAATCTCAGCAAATATAAAAAAAGTACACATCATCCCATGTGTCCTTTCAGACCACAATGCTATGACCCTAGCAATCAACCGTAATAATCATAACAGAAAACACACATATTCATGGAGATTGAATAATACTCTATTAAATGAAGAATGGCTGAAGAAGACATGAGAGAAGTAATGCAAAAATTCTTGGAAGAAAATGAAAATGAAGAAACAACATATTGAAACCTCTGGGACACCATGAAAGCTTTCCAAAGCGGAAAATTTATAGCACTGAGTGCCCACATTAAAAATGAAGAGAGATCCCAAATAAATAAGCTTATGCTTCATCTCAAAGCCCTTCAAAAGGAAGAACAATCTAACCCCAAAGCAGCAGAAGACAGGAAATAATCAAGATCAGAGCTGAAATCAATGAAATTGAGAACAAAAAAATATTAAAAAGAATCGAGGAAACAAATAGCTGGTACTTTGAAAAAATAAACAAGATAGACAGACCACTACTGAATCTAACCAAAAGGAGAGAAATGAAGCAAATCAATAAAATCTCCAATGAAAAGGGAGTGATCACCACTGACCCCATGGAAATCCAACAAACTATAAGATCATGTTTTGAAAACCTATACTCCTCCAAACTTGATAATTTGGAGGAAATGGATAAATTTCTTGACACTTACAGTATCCTTAAATTGACTCAGGATGATATTGAATTCCTAAATAGCCCAATCACAAGGCACTGAAATCCGTATCGCAATTAAAAGTCTACCAAAGAAGAAAAGCCCAGGACCTGATGGCTTCCCCAGTGATTTTTACCACACTTTTGAGGAGAAACTAACACCTCTCCTTTTAAGTTATTTCAATAAATTGAAAGGAGGAAATGCTCCTATCCACTTTTAATGAAGCAACCATAACTCTGATACCAAAACCTGACAAGGATACATCAAAAAAGAAAACTACAGACCAATATCCCTGATGAACTTGGATGCAAAAATCCTTAATAAAGTACTAGCAAACCATATTCAAAAACTTATAAAAAAGATAATCCATCATGATCAAGTGGGCTTCATCCCAGGAATGCAGGGCTAGTTCAACATAAGCAAAACAATTAAGGTAATTCACCACTTAAATAGAATCAAGGACAAAAACCATATGATCATCTCAATGGATGCAGAAAAGGCCTTTGATAAAATCCAGCACCCTTTTATGTTCAAAACTCTAGAGAAGAGAGGGTTTAAAGAATCATTTCTGAACTATGTAAAGGCTATATATGCTAAACCCTCATCTAGTATAATACTAAATGGAGAAAAGCTGAAAGCATTTCCACTAAAATGGGGAACAAGACAAGGCTGTCCATTCTCACCACTTTTATTCAATATTGTCCTTGAGAACCTAGCTGAAGCAATTAGGCAAGAGAAAGAAATCAAAGGGATAAAAATAGGAAGAGAGGAAGTCAAACTCTCTTTTTGCTAATGACATAATCCTGTATTTGGAAGAGCCAAAAAACTCCATCAGTAAACTGCTTGAACTTATAAACAGATTTAGCAAAGTGGCAGGATACATGATCAACACCCATAAATCAATAGCTTTCCTATACACTAAAAATAATAGGACTGATGAAGAAGTCAGGAAATCAGTCCCATTCAAAATATCTTTGAAAAAAAAAATACTTGGGAATTAACCTTACAAGGGAAATCAAAGATCTCTTCAACGAAAACTGTCGGTCATTGAAGAATGAAATCCAAAATGATCTAAGAAGATGGAAAGATGTCCCATGCTCTTGGTTAGGCATAATTAATATAATAAAAATGGCCATTCTACTGAAAGCTCTATATAGATTTAATGGTATCCCTAAAAAGATACCTATGTCGTTCTTTACAGATATAGAAAAAGCAAATCTCAAATTAATTTGGAGCAATAAGAAAACTAGAATTGCCAAAACACTACTAGGCAAGAAAGCCCAAAAGAGGTGGTTTTGCCATACCAGATTTAAAACTATACTACAGAGCTGTAGTAACAAAGGCAGCATGGTACTGGTATCAAGATAGGAAAGAAGACCAATGGAATAGAAGACCCTGAAATAAACCCTCAAATCTTTAAACATCTGATTTTTGACAAAGGGGGACAAAATATTACATGGAGGAGAGACAGCCTCTTCAACAAATGGTGTTGGACAACCTGGACAGCCACTTGCAGAAAGTTGAAATTAGACTCGTATCTTTCTCCTTGCACAAGAATCAAATCAAAATGGATCAAGGAGCTAGGAATTAAACCAGCTACCTTGCAACTAATGGAAGACAAATAAGGCCCAATACTTCAGCATTTGGGAGTAGGCAAAGAGTTTTTCAACATGTCTCCTAAAGTGAAGGAAGTAAAGTAAAAAATCAGTGAATGGGATGCCATAAAGCTAAAAAGCTTTTGTACTGCTAAAGAAACAATCAAAAGAGTCAAGAGGTTTCCTACGGAAATGGAGAGAATCATGGGCTATGATTCCTCTGACAGGGGTCTCATATCCAGAATCTACAAAATCCTCAAAAATTTCAACTATTAAAACACAAACAGCCCAATAAATAAATGGGCCAAAGAACTAAATAGAAATTTCTCACCAGAGGACATTGATCAAGCCAATGAATACATGAGAAAGTGCTCTAAATCACTAGTAATCAGAGAAATGCAAATGAAAACTACATTAAGATATCACCTTACACCAATCAGAATGGCAAAAAATCAAGAAAATAAACAATAATGGATGCTGGAGGGGCTGTGGAGAGATAAGCACACTGACACACTGTTGGTGGAGCTGCAGACTGGTACAGCCTCTCTGGAAAGCAGTGTAGAGAATCCTCAAAAACTAGGGATGAGCCCACCATATGATCCTGCTATTCCTCTCCTGGGTATTTTTCCAGGGGATTTAGAATCAGCACATTACAGTGACAATAACTATGTTCATAGCAGCTCAATTTACAATAGCTAAATTATGGAAACAACCCAGATGTCCCTCATTGGATTAAAGGATCCAAATAGTGTGGTACGTATATACCATGGAATTTTACACAGCAGTTAGAAACAATGATATTGCAGCCTTTGAAGGTAAATGGATGACTATGGAAGAAATTATGCTTAGTGAAATAAGCATAACCTAGAGAACCAAGGATTCCTATGACTTCACTCATCTGTGGAGGCTGGAGCTGGACCCTGGCCATTGAGATAGAAGGTCTGTTTTCATGTTTGAAATCCATATAAGATGTAATAATGTCACACAACCTAAGGCATTTGTAGAGATGTATTGGGAAGGGGGGGATAAGGGGGGAGGCATTCCTGGGGGTAAATCCAATATCCAGAAACTGTACACATTTTATATTATATTGTTAAAAACTTGTATGGTTTTTCAAAAATAAAAGAAAAAAAGAGCACATATTATATAATTTCATTTATTTAGATTTCTAGAAAATGCAAACTAATCTGTAGTAGTGGTTGCTTTAGGATGGAGGAATGGGAAAGAATACCAGGCGGAGGTCACATAGGATCACAAAGGTGATTTATATATTTGTACTCTTGGTGGTGCTGATGGTTTCATAGACATATATCTATGGTGAGACATCACACTTTACATTTTAAATATTTGCAGTTTATTGAATGTCACTTGAACCCCAGTAAAGCTGCTTTGAAGCATATTCCTCACGTAATTTTCTTAATATTTCTGAATAAAACCAAAAATCTTAAATATGACTACATAGTTTAATGTCTACTTTCTTCTTTGGCCTCTGATCGCCTAATGTTTCCCCTTTTTCCCTGTTTTCCACCTATTCGAAGTTCATCTCAGTCCTTTCTATCCTCCTGTTTCTTGGCACCAAATGTTCTTTGTGTATTTATTCTGTTCTCTCTACTTCAGGTGATTTTCCTCCTCCATTCATACAGGTAATTTGCCCTCATCCTTCTAAAGTACCCTCAGTTATCACTTTCCTTCTTATGCCTTCTTGAACCACCCTTAGTCCTTTACAGCTGAGATTCCTTACATGTGCTTATGAAGCCCAGGAGCTTTCCTCAAAGTGCTTATATCTGTCTGCCTTCCTCATTGGTTTACAAGCTCTTTGAGCCCAGGGCCATATTGGTCTGTGTTTAAGGGCTGCATTCCAAGTTTAGCATGGTGTATAGCACACAGGAAACTCTCAAAAATATTTGTTGAATGAATAAATGAGTAAATAGCAATTAGAGGTCCAATGGGGGAGCATTTAATATGCTAGCATTCTGAACTAGGCAAAGGCTTTTCCATAACCACATGCAAACACAATTTAGGTCTTCCAACATACATGGATTGTCCTTATAATAAAGGAAGAATACACCAGCATTCTTTTAACAGGAGTAACTCACACACTGTACCAAAAGGCACATTTTCATCTTATTTTAGGCAAACAGGAAGTGGAAATATGGGTAGACTTATAATTTGGTGCCAACAAGGACTTTAACCTTCGTATTTGCAATTTATTGAGAGAAAAGGAGATGATGTATCATAAACTTAAATCAGTGGTATGTATCTAGGGATTATAAGAGAGATACTCACAGTTTCAAGGGAGAAATTGTTTCATTGAATAACCATTTCACTTAATTTGGGTATGATTAGCTGAGGGCCCCTGCTTACAACATAATAGTATGATGTTCTTCTGGATATGTCACCTCATTTAGTTCATGCTGCTAGACGAGCATCTATTGTTCAGATGAAAGGCAGCTGATAAAGAAAATCTATTTGTTGTAAAGAAGCACAGTGTGGCAATATAAAGCCATTTAAAATAAGCCATGTTTTTGTCAGTCTTCCCATGAATTGCTGCTCTAAAAGTTGAACTCTGATTTAGTATTTTCTGACAATGAATAATTTGTCTTTGTTTCACAGATGGGCAAGCAAAATATAAAAATAGAATTAGTAATTTCAAAGGAATTTTCCTGTTTGACATTTTTTGAAATAAGTTTCTTGGTTAGTTTTGGAGTATAATAAAATAAAGAATGAGTCAATGAGTATGATTAAGCATACATTAATAATTGTGCAAGGCATTTTGATAAGGACTTTCACAAGGAATATTTTATTTAATCTTCATAGGAACCCTGCGATACCGGGTGTTATTGTTCAACAACCTCCTCCTCTCTTTCATTGGATAAGCAAATTAAATGTCAAAGAAGTTAAGAGACCAACTGAGAGTTACATATCAGGTGTCAAAAGTAGAATTCAATCACAAAACCTGAATCTCATTCTCCAAGCACTGAAATATATTGGATAAATGATAATACCTAAGAGGTATTGTGTAATTTTGCTGCTAAAGAAATTCTCACAGGTGGTGCAAAGAATAATGTTTTAGAGTTGTTTTTTCAATGGCAAAAAGGGTAAAAGTCACCATCATGAGAAGTCTCAAAGGCAAAACATTGTCTTGCCTAATTGGAACTAAGGGCAATAATTATCTCAACACACTTGTTGATAAAAGAAAATACCAAAATTGATTATGACATAATGGGCTGAAATTTCTTCAATAAAGAACATTCTCCTTCCAGCTAAGAGACTGAGCAGGGAGTGAGGGTTAGATGCATGAGGAAGCAAAGGTCTGCACTGATTCACCTGTTGCCTAGGTGGAATGACTGCCTTGACTCACATATTAATTTGTGTTTTAATCATTTATTGACTAATCATCCCATACTACGACTAAGCAAGAAAATTATTTCAAGTAAAGGTCAAACATGCTAAGTAGGACTCAAAGGCCAACTAGTCACTAAAGGGAACTGGCCCAAAAGGGGTCTATTCCCTGGAGCTGGTGTGTGGAAACAGACTCAGAAATTAGAACACAAAGAGATCGTGGGGGAAGCACGGTGGATACCAGCGTCAGTCTGTGTGGGGCGTGACAAAACCTTCACAGCAGTTGTGTGTTCTTCAGTAAGTGGAGTGTGGAAGTGCTCAGAAAGAGATGAAAAAGTTATGGGGGGAGCGATATTGGTGGAGAAAGGGTAAAGACACAATTGTTCAATGCAAAGATATTATATATATTAGGTTAATCATTGATTTTCTTTATTGTTAAATTCTATTTTAAAAAATTCAGGAAATTAATAAAAATCTTCCTAATTTACAGAATGTATAACCCAAACCAGATAAGGGTGACAGAAATTTCATAATATCTCATGTAAGCCTTGTAGCAGCCCTATAATATTATCAATGTTATAGAACAGGAAATAGTTTACAGTATTAACTGCATTGATCAAATATTCCTATAAACTTAATGTGTATTTGCAATTAATTATGTATACTTTCCTACAGTTATGAAGAGCTATTGCTAGTTCTCGTTTCAAAGCAATATTTTCAAAGCAATGAATCTGTAAACTCCTTAATGGCAGAAAAAAAATATGCCTCTCTACCTTACATATTCCAGGAAACTCGATGATAAAAGCTTAGCTTGGCACATTGGTACACACCTGTAAATCCAGCCACTTGGGAGACTGAGGCAAGAGAATCTCAAGCTTAAGTTTATCCTGGTAAACTTAGTAAGACCTTATCTCAGAATAAAAAATTAAAAGAACTGGAGGTATAGCTTAGTGGTAGAGCACCTTTAGATTTAATCCCTAACACACACACACACACACACACACACACACACACAGCTGATTTTCCAAAACTTATTGATCAATTACTTGCATGAAAATGCCTGTAGTAAAGATTAAATGAAAATAAGTGAACTTCAATTTGCAGTGGAATGAAGGAAAAGGAAGGAATATAAAGGTTTAAATCACGTAGTTATTTGTGGTAAAGTCTAGTGTGTCTATTGCCTCCAAAGTTCATGCGTTTTCTAAATCTACTATGCTTTCTTTGTAAGAGTCAGAGGGAAAAAATCCCTTTAAAGAGTTGCTAAATAACACTCTATTATACAACATTGATGAAAAATTGGAATATGCTGGCTGTAAGTGCCAGGCAGAATGGCCTCCTTGTTTAGAGCTTGGGCCTTCAAGCCAGATTGCTTGGCTTGGAATCCCAGTTCTATCACCCAGCTAAACTGTGGTTGATTGTATTATTATTCCCAATGTGTTCTTCCTCCCTCTGAGAAAAGTATCTTTCCCTACTCCACTGGTATCAGGTTGACAACATAGCATTTCTTAACTAATAAAATGTGAGCAAGAAAATGGTTTTATATTGTCTGGAAAGATTTAAGAGCCACTGCATTGATCATTTTCCCTTCTGGCATGAGAAGACATCATGCCTCTGATAGAGGCTTCTCTTCTGTCCGCAGAACCTAATTAACTAAAGTAAAAGATAAGCTACGGAGGACATCTGACATGAGAAAGAAGCTTCCATGGTTAAATCCATCAAAACTTTTCTGTTGTTGTTGATTCATTTACTATACCACTTTTGTTACCATGGGCAAGTTACTTAATATCTCTCTCTCTCTCTGTGATCTGTTTTCTTTTATGGTAAGATGTGGTAGTTGTAATAATTAATTACATTAGTGTAGTTAAAGTACTTAGACCAATGCTATATTGGTAAAATTTTCTCTAAAGAAAAAAGTCCTGACTTAAAGTCTGAATTCCAATTTACATGATGTAAATATTACATAACAACCAATTCAAAGCAACTCGCATGATATCACAAGTGCAGAGTTAGGATGTGGCTCAGACAGCCCGAAAGAACAGGATCTGGCTCTAAAACACTGCTGAATTTGGAAAAGTGTACATAGAAAGCACTTTATTAGTATATAGCAAATAGTAAACACTACAGAAGTGGTTTTTTTCCCCCTGAAAATCAGTGACTGAATAACATGGTTTCTCAAGTTTCCTTTACATTCTTAAAAATCTATATTTGAAAGAGCTCTCAGACAACTTTAACATCAGAAGCAAACTTAGAGATGACCAAGTATAGTCATTCCATCTTAATAGACATGGGAATTGAGGTTCAGAGAGACTGAGTAGCTTGCTCCAAGTCACTGGTAGTAGAAAGAAGCCCCATGGCACTTAGTGTCTGATGTACTCTCTTAATTTCCAACATGAACAAACACTGTTTAAAAATTGCTGTGGAGCTGGATATGGTGGTGCAGGGCTCTAATCCCAACTACCCCATGGGCTGAGGCAAGAGGATCACAAGTTCAAGACCAACCTTGGCAAGGTAGTAAAGCCCTGTCTTCAAACAAAAAATAAAAGAGTTGAATAATTAGCTCAATGGATTCATTCTCAGTACTGGAAAAATATAATCAAATAAAAGTAAAAATAAAACTGATAAAATTGCTATGGTAAGGATCAGAAAAGAAAGAAAAAAGAAAAAATACAAATAACTAGCTAATGCCTGTTTATCACAATTTCTGCTTTGGATTTGGGATAATAACAATAAATAAACTCTTGTCACATTTGTTCATAATGCTGTTTTTGTGATTATGACTCCATTTTGAGGAAAACTGTTTCCAGGTAAAACCTAATGAATATTAGGAAGAAATATAAATGTTACCAATCACTGAAATGTCTAAGTAAGGGTGGTTATTTTGACTATTAGAACAAATGCATCATCTTCTGGCATTCCCTAGTAATATCTACTCCTAAAAATATTACAGTACACCCCCATGCAGTATACTCCAAAGTTAGTGCTTTTCAGACCAATAATGCAATGTGTTCATATCTTAAGGTAAGAGTGACTCACTTTTGTAATCATAGTTGTTACTGGCTGTAACTATGGAATGCATAGTCATGGACACCACTTCACCCCTCTCCTCTCTTTAATTCACCCCAGAGCTATTATTGAGACAATAACTAAGGAAAAGCATTTTATCAAATGCATATAAACAAATTACAAATAACACAAATATATGTATAAAGAGAAACATAAATAAATGATATAGATAAAGCAGCTTTCATTGGTTAAAGTTAAATATAAATATCAAGGAAATGAAATACACATTTTGCTTTATGTTTTTTTCACTTGGCTGTATCAGTTTGAATCAGCACAAACTAGAAAATGGGAAATAACTTGAACATAACAGCCTTTCATGCTGCCCTAGAATAGGAGGTCAGCCTTAGCTTGGGTAATTCATTAGGGAAAGACTGTGTTAGATATTATTGGAACATCACAATATAGAGCATACAATACTTTTGGGGTGTTTGAAATACAAATTATAGGCTAATGAATAAGGGAAATATTGTACAACTTTTTTAGAATCTATTCTGCTTTGGAAAAAACAGCCATAATTATAGATACTCCGTAGGTGGAAGTGCTCACACAGCACACATTTTATGGTAACATAAAGGAATAAAATGCTAAGGGATACACTTAATCTGTAAATGTCTCCTTAAGATTCCACAGAATGTCTCAGGCCAGAGTTCTCCTAAAAGTTGACTTAGTACATTTAAGTGCAAATATGTTGGGTACTCGGCATGTGCGCGTGTACGTACACACACACACACACACACACACACACACACACATCAAACCTCTCAGGTCCCAGCAGCGCTCAAACATTCTACTATATTGAATCAATCCTGATTCCTAATAGAGAATACACATGTAAGGAATCTATTGCTTGTGTTAGGAATTCTAAAGCCTAGGCCCTGGCTGCCCCCTTCAGTTAGCACCAGTTTTATTTGTCTTTGACAGTTTTCCATACTGGTTTTTTGCTGTTAACTTTGTTCCATCCTGATTACCTTTACAGAGGTCTAAATTTCGTAGGCAGGACCCAAATTCCTCTCATAAGGGCCTGAATGAAAGATTGACCTTTTCCTAGACTGACAGAATTGGACCTGAGAATCCAAAGTTTTAACAAGCATCCTAAGAACTCTAACACAATCAGATTTAGCTTCCATTAACTTAGAATAGGAAAGCAGAGTGTTTTCAATACTAGTATATAAAAGAAAGTTTATAGAGTACTGCATTTAACTTGACAATTTCCAAGTTGTTTTGCTTTTTCATTCGTACTGGAACATTTAAATTTCAAAAGGATGAAGCATAGTGATATTGGGACTCATTAATTTAGAGTATAAGTGTCCTGTTATTCTAGAAGAACTACATTAGGAGGCCATTGTTCCAACAAAGTTTGCTTTGGATATTTAGGACCATGTTGTTGCTGTATTTCAGGTGGAATCTGAGTTTAGTGCCTGGATAGAGAGACGTGAAAATATCACATTCATGTCAATGTAACAAGCCTAAACTCCTAAATATATCTGGAGACTTTAGAAAATTCTTTGTAGAAGTGTTTGAGGTCTACAGGATCTTGCTTTTAAAACTATCTTTCATTACTTTTCTTTGAATCTCACCTTCATGACTTATTGATTATGTGACACAGGTAAGTGATACAATATTCAAGGCCTCAGTTTCTTCCACTGGAAAAATTGTGTCCAATAATCTCTATCTCACTTGGTAGACATGAGACAAGGTCTGTAAGCAAAGAGCAGTTGCCATATACTGGGGCATACAACAGGAATGTGTTGTTATCCTTTCATCTATTGACAGCTCTGCATTATGGGGTTTAATAGTCTCACTTTACAGATAAGCAAACAGGGGCTCAGATCACAGATCACGTAAGTGACTTACACACAGTCACACCTAGCACCAGAGCCAGTCTGACTCCAAACTTTCACATCTTGCTCTTTCCACCATCTGTGAGGCATAGTGCCAGGCACCCAGGTGGCACTCAGAGTGCTAGATTTACCACTTCCTGCCCTACACATTTCTTATCACACTTAAAAAAATCTTCAATAGGAGATTTTGCAGCTGTGCCAGGCACATGCTAATTTTTTGGTCTCTGCAATTTTGACAGTCTCAGTTAAAAAAGAAACAAATAAGTCTCCCCCACACCCCAACAAAACAATAAAGCATCCGTCAGTCCTGCCATTCATTCTTGACTTCCAGACCAACAACTTAATGGGGCTTCTGGAGCCTCTAAAACAATCAAGTTGGGGAGAAGGCAGAATACCTTTTTGAGTTTGAAATGTTATATCAAATGAAGCTTAATTCAGCGGCTACTTCAATCACCCAGGGAGAGAGTAGGTTCTCTGTCCCAGAAGTCAAGGGCAGAAGGCATAAGTGAAACCCCTACCAGTCCTTTTCTGCCCTGGTCTCCTAGCTGGCCACTTCCCCGCCCCTTCACACACCGCGCGCCGTGTCAGTGGGGGGAGGATGCTCCCTGCGAGGTTCAGCGCAGGCCTGCCTTCCCAGGAACTCAGCCTTCCCTGTCCTCTACGCCGGCGGCAATAGCGATGGGGCAGAGTATGGTCTAAGGGTCACATCAGCCTGGGGAGGCCCCGCACGCCTACGCCAGGGACACCTCTTTGGCACCAAGCGCGCCCCGGGGCTGGGCTAGGCCGGCAAACGCCGCGCTCGCTCCCGCTCTCCGCCCCTCCCTCCCACCCCACAACCCGGGCCAGCACTCTCCAGGGTGACTCTGGATTGCAGCAAGCCACTGGCTTTTTACCAAATCCGGAGCTGCAGAACGTCCCCCAGCCACCCCCCACAGAGGGAAAAATTTCAGCCCCCTTAGGCTCGCACGACAATCTTGTGTAGCTGGGGCGAGTAGGCGGGCACATCCTTTTACATGCTAATACTGCCCCACCTCCTTTGAACCCTCCTCTAAGCGCCCAGCTTCCTTTAATATTTTTTATGGAATTTTAATCTTTTTATTTATTTTTTTTCCTTTTTCTGATTTTTTTTTCTTTTTAAATTTACCTTCCTCAAATTCATAGGTGAGGGGGACCCTTCTTGGTCTGTCCCTTCCCCCACATCTCATTCCCCAGGGAAGGGAGACCCTGAGACGCTCGGTACTTGCCCGCAGCATTGCTTCCACCTGGGTTCCGGGATGGCTGCGCTCGGCACGGGGGGTAGCGATCGAAGCGGCCGCTCAGTCTAAGCTGTCGCTCCACGTGCTGGGCCAGCACCGCGTTCGGGTCCCCCAGCGAGCTGCCACTGTCGCAGCCCGGAAGGAATGTCCCCTGTTGTTAAGGACCCTGACTGTTTTACACCAATGATTTGCCACTGCAAAGTTGCTTGCACCAACAACACTCTGTCGTTGATGTTTGGATGCAAGGTAGGACGAGGGGTTCATGTCTTTTTAATGCATGCTGCCTCCCATGGGGAAGCGAACAATTCCTTTTGTTGTTTATTTATGTGTCTGCCGGTTGGGAGAGTGATAGAGGCTGGAACTGCTTTGCCCTAGCCCTGAGTCCACCGGGTTTGCGAGCCCGGAAAGCCCAATGCTTTTCCATCGTCCGATGTAGGGTTGATAACTCGGTGGTGACAGTACCCTATCTCTATCATACCGAGGCTCAGCCAGCATATACTCCTTGGAAAGGGGGCGCGTTAGGTGGCTCTTCTCTTGGGATCTCCTTATGCATTTAGCTAGTGCTTGAGCTCCTAACCGCTGATTTGGAAGCTCCTAAACTCATCACAGATTACCACCAACTGGAGCCAGCCCACTGGCAAGAGTAACTGGCGTGATAGATGTACTCCAGATGAAATTCAACCCATCAGTTTGGGAATTAGCACTTTTAAAGATGTTGGGCTTATTTCTATTTTAGAATGAAAATCTCCAGCTAAGCTCAAGATTAGTCCTAGCTGTGTGATTGTCTCTGATCATATACAATCCATTTGAAATCAGCAAACAAAATTTTTATCAAGAGGTGATGGTTCAGTTTGTAATGAACTTTGTAGCAAATAACTGTCTTACCCTAGATTTATGTAAAGATGATTGGTCTTCACAAGCAAAGGAGATTTGAAGGTTTTTGAAGCAGGTTACCATTCATGGCTTAGTTTATATTATGTTAATGGAGCTTTCTTCTTAGACCTGATGATGTATTCTCTGGAAAGATGAATAGAGCTTGTTTAAAAAGTCTTAGCCCATGAGTAAACTGAATACATAGCCCTTATTCCTAGGTAGAAGTCTTTACTTATTGTGAAAAGCTGGTGAGTTCCTTTAGCCGGTTTATATTAAATACTTCTGCTGTTATAACTCTCTAAGGAGAGGGGATGAAATAGAGCCCTTCCTCTGAAATAATTGAAAATTCACTTCCATAAGTGAATAAAAAATCACATGATCCCCATTGTTCTGAAAGATAACACCAGAGACTGAACTGGACAGCTGGTAAGCACCTTAGGCAGTAAACTTAATGAAACATACACATTCAACTTTGTGGATAGTGCTCGGAGGAGGTGTAAGCTTAATGGAAAAATTGGGAGTCAGAGTTGTCTTGTACTGGCTGTGTCTAGAGAATTTTCTCATCGTTTGGGGCCTCAGATTTTCCTTTATAAAATGAGTAATGTGGAGGACATGATTTCTGAGACCACTTCAGTTTTATGTTCTCTGAACTAGTAAAGTTATTGCCAAATATTTATGTAATTTTTACTCAATGTGACAGGTTGCACCTGAGGGTCAACTTGAAAAATATTACTCCTGGGCTGGGGCTGTAACTCAGTGGTAGAGCTCTTCCCTACAGGACATGAGGCCCTGTGTTCGATCTCCAAACTAAAAAAACAAAAAACAAATCCTGATAAAGAGAAGCTAGATAATTCTTTTGAAACCCCTAAAGAGATCTCAGAATTGCTGAAGTTTTGTGTGCACGTCACTGTCACGAAGATGTATGTGAATGAACAGCACCAATAACTCCCTGTTCCACTTGCCATCCCCCCACATGCTTGTATGCACTCTTTTCTAATTACACTTAGAGTAACATTTTATCAATGGCTACTATTTAAAATCCATTTTCATAAACTTATGGGAATTGTTTTGCAAGGCTAAATGCTTATTAGCAAAGGTGAGATATTCATCAAGGGAAATTAAATAAACTAATATTCAAATAAGATAAACTTTTGGTATGGAGAATGTTGTTGAATATGCATTTAACTCTTTAAGCTCATTTTAAAAGGAGTTTTTAATTATGCTGTTATAGTTCTTCCTGACTTTCAAACCACATTGGAGGGAATGGGTATAATTACAAGCACTTACTTTATTTAGAGGTTGGGTAATTACTTTAGTTTAACTTCCTTTAGTTCTCTTGCTTTTGGTGTTCTGATTTAACAAATGCACTTTATGGAAGAGATTTATGTCAACAGAAAGAAACACCCAAGTCGGATATGTTGGATGACATTGTTCTTTGGAAAATAAATTAATTCTATGAAAAAAATTACTTTGAGATGTTCTATCCCATCCTATTTTGCCAAGTATTTGAATTTAATAACCTTAAAATTCTTATGGAATGGTATCATTTAATATAACCGTACTTCCCAGATGGTTAATTATGAACTGGTTAATGACAGGCTTCTTCTTTGGGATCTTAGGTATGGAAACAATACTAGAACTTTCTACCCTATTTCTAGTCTGCTTTTCTCCAGTGAAGTTCTGCTTTTTTTTTTTTCATACCAGGGATTGGACCCAGGGGTGCTGAACCACTGTGCCACAACTCCAGTCCCCCCCACCCCTTTTATTTTTTTTACTTCGAAACAGGGTCTTTCTAAGTTGCTTATGGCCTTACTAAGTGGCTGAGTCTGGCTTTGATCCTCCTGACTCAGCCTCCTGAGCCTCTGGGATTACAGGTGTATAGTGTAAAAAATTTTAACACTATCTGTCAGAAGCAACAGAATATAATGTGGAAAACTTGCCTATCTATAATGTAGAACATAAAGTTTTAAAACTAGATTTCATATTTCCTAGGTATATGACTTCTCTAAGTCTCAGTTTCTTCATATACAAAATGGCCACAGTAATAATTATATCCTTATATGTTACTATGTCATTATGAAGCAGAAAATTTAAATGAAGTACATGCAATGCTTGGAATGTATTAACTCATTAAGTGATTGGTGCTTTTGGTTATTTTCGTAGCTGTACTAAGGGGGTGCTTATCACTTAGGAGAAACCTAGAATATAAAAACAAATATTTTAAAATAAATAGCTATTTTAGAATCACTAAAATAGTTGTTTTGATAAGTTGTTTGTCTTTGCTATGAGCTCAGTCATATTTCTTAAAATTATCTATCTTCATTCTAGTCTGTTCATATGATCATGTAGGCACCATTTACATATCAATAGAACATTTACAAAATGAAGTATATTTATTGAAATCATGAAAAACTGATGCCAATCTCCCAATCAACTAAAATTCATTGAGTACAAAAAAATGCTAGACAATGGTGTCATGACCATAAACAGTTCTGGTCCTCTGATTTCAAAGTTAAATGAAGTGGCAAATGACTAATATTTGCAATACCGATTTAGGGAAAATAATAATGATTTCAGCTGAGTCTTCAAGCTATGAAAGAAGAGTGTAAATAAGTATTGAATAAAGCACATGAAGACATGTATTCCAATAAAGAATTTCCCATGCTGAAGCATGGTTCAGAGATTGGAGTACTTGCCTGACATGTATGAAGACCCAGGTTCAAACCCCAGTACCACGTACACAGCTAAGTGTCGGAGAAACAAAGGCCAGATGAAAAAAATAAATACATTTGATTTTCTCTTTCTCTCTCTCTATCAAAAGAAAAATATAAAATAAAGAACTTCCAAAAACTTGCATTCATTCCAATATTATCTAAAAAGTATGAAAATAAGATTATTAGGATGTATATTTATTTTCTTTCCTACAAGACACTTAGCATGGCAAAGTTTAAAACTATATGTCGGACAGACTGTTTCAAAATACTAAAAGTATTTGTTCTTGTTATCCCAAACCTATTAATGATTTGAAATATGCTCAGCAATTTGACCATTCAAAGTAGAACCCCCAAATTAATTTGTCACTTAATTATGCCCAGGGCTCTTCTTTCTGCATACTAGCTCTGTTTCTGTTCAAGTAACTGACTGTATGACTTATGACTAAACATGGAGTGTCTTTCTGTGCTAGACTGTTTCCCAGATACTGTAATAAATGTTACAGATGTAAATGTAGGTGTGATGCCATTCCTTTCTTCCAGAAATCCCAGGTCTATGGAGGGAAGTAATTCCACTCATTTCCCTAAAGTACAGAATAGCCACAGCAACCTGATATTAAGTCTCATGAGAAAAACAAAATATCTTTGTTCTAAAGCGTTTTCCCATTGTTAGAATCCTCTTTCTGCCAGTTCATTGCTATTATTAAACAACATAGTTGATGAGTAGTAACTTCCCATGGAAAAGGAGGATTTCTAAAAACTGTTTTTTTTTTATTTATCTCATAGTACTTTATAGCATCTGAAAACAGGTATCAGCTTTACTGTCACTTAATTGTTTTCCTCACCTGCAGAGATTCACATTCTGAATGTAATATGAAGGTCCAGCCTTTGTATCATTTCTCTTTCCTTTATCTTGTGCATAGCTGTATTGCAAAGACAAACAGTACTTGTGTGTTCTCCTTCTCTTACCCCCTCTTCCAGTCATCAACATTTCTAAGGAAAAAGTGAACTGAAAAGGAAGAATATTGGTTATTTTCCCCTAATATTCTAAAAATAGTACAATAATTTGTTTGCTTTCTTAATTTAAAAGGAAGCCATAATTGAAATGTAGTTCAGGCTAAAAATGAGCACATGGCCCGAATAGATATTTTACAAAAGAAGATATATGACTAGGTTCTTAACATCATTAATCATCAGAGAAATACAGATCAAAATCACAATGAAATATCACCTCATACCTGTTAAATGTCTATCCCAAAGTTAAGAGATAGCAGGTACTGGCAAGGGTGTGGAGACAAGGGGAATCTAGTACACTGTTGGTAGTAATGTAAGTTGGTGCAGTCATTATATAAAACTGTGTGGTGGAACACACATAAAGTCCCCATAGCTGGGGAGGCTGAGGCAGAAAGGTCACAAGTTTTAGACCAGCTTTAGCAACACAGCAAAATCCTAAGCAAGTTAATGGGACTCTGTCTCAAAAACAAAACCAAAGAGGCTGGGTTGGGATATAACTCAGTTGTAGAGTGCCACTGGATTCAATCACAGGTACTGAAAAAAAATAAGAAAAAAATGAGTATGGAAGATCCTTAAGGTACAAAAGTAGAACTACCAATGACCCAGCAATCTTCTTTCTGAACAAATTCTCAAAGGAAGTGGAATCTGCACCCCATAGAGATTTGCACTCTTGTGTTAATGGCTGTTATGTTGTTCATGACAGCCAAGACACAGAAACCACCTATGGGTCCATGAGCAGGTAAATAAATTGTGATGTGTGAGTGGGTACACGTGTATTTGTGTATACACACGTGTCTATGCTTTTTAGATGCTCTTATACAAGGTAACTCTAACATAATAGGCATGTTAATTGACTTGACAGTAGTAACCATTTCATTATGTATAACAAAGCATGTTATATACTTTATATACAATTTTTGAAAAAGAAGTATGGCTCAGGGCTGAGCAGTGGTACAGCAATAAAGAGTTTTCCTGGTATGTGTCATGATCCAAGTTTGAACCCCAGCACCACATACACAACTAAGTATCAGAAAAATAAAAAAAATATATAAAAATAAATAAATTTATTCTCCCTCTCTCAAAAAGAAAGAAATATGGCTCAAATTTTGGGAAACTCTTTTTTCCCCCAATAGCTATTTGTTAATATAATAGCTCAAACCATTAAATCAAACCACTAAGCCCTTAGGCTAAATCATTTGCCTTTAATATCCTCTTTGATATATTCATATAGAGAAAAGTTCTTAAAAATGTAAAATCCTGTAACCTACTTTTCTCTGTGAATGTTGAGACATCTCAAACTTCCCTACACCTGAAAGGAGAGGAATCACATGGTATAGAGCAACTTCCCCATTTTCTATATGGTGTCTCTCCCAAAAGAGAAGAGGAAGAGGAAGGAAGAAGTTACAAATGGACAAAAGAAAAAGGAAAAGAAAAAAGAAAAAGAAGAGGGAATTGAAAGTAAAAAAGGATAAGTCCGTGTACTCTAGAGGTAAAGGGAAGGAGAGAAAGAATTTAGTTTGATTAAACACTTACACACTATTTTAGGTGTTGTGTAAGTGTTATTTGTTTCAGTCTCCATAGTTATCAGGCAAGCAGAGAAAGGAGATAGGTAATGGACAAAAATATTCCAGGATGATGTGAAGGGAAAGGATGAAGGATGAGGGGTAAGGGAAAGTGGGTTGTGTATTCCTAACCTCCAGAGGGTGCCCTTACACACAGCCAAGACCAGAGAGTCTGTCAGCACCTCCCTGGTGGACAGTTCCCTGCAACACTGACTTTCTCCACCTCTCCCAGACTTGTTTTTCTGGCCTAGGAAGTATGCATAGAGAAGTGGTTTTGTTTCCTCACTCCTTTATTAAATGAGACCAACTTTATGGTAAGAGTTATGGTCCCAGATGATTCATCAATTGAAATATTACTGTGCATATTTCTGTTATTGTTAGGACAGTTTTCCTCTGAGTATTTTGAATATTGCAAAATTAAAATTAACTATTGTGAAGTATTCTTTATTTTTATTTTATAGTAATATATGTTTGTTGCAAAAATTAGAAAAGAACAGAATACAAAAATAAAACCAATTTTAGAAAGACTAGAAATAAAAACTATTAATATTTTTGTGTATATTTTACTAGTTTCTCAGTTTTATTTGCTGTTGCTGTTTTTGCTGTCTATACATAGGATATTTGGGAAAATGTAGTTGTTATTAAATTGTTTTGCATTTGAATATTTTAAATGTATGTTAAACTTTGTAAGCATATTTTAATAGCTCTATAATAGTTAGCCATCCTTATCTTTGGACATTTAGTTGCCCCCCAAATTTTCTACTATTAAAAACAAAACAAAATTAACATATTAGGGAATAAGTCATTTTTGGATTTAAAATGATTTTAGATAGGATAGAATAAATAGAATTACTATTGATATTTTTCATTTTCAGATGCTTGATGATGGGTATTGCTACATTTATTTTAAAGATGGCTGTATAAATTGCACTGCCACAAGTTACTTTATGTGCCACAGCATCCTCAGGCTTCAAATTGTTTCCTTCTAACTTAAGGAATTATTACTAAGTGGCAATCTTGTTTATTCTCCTGTGAATAGGATTAAAACTTTGATAAACTTTAAGTTAACAGACATCTCATGAATGTATTTGTCTCATCTTAAGAATATCCAATATTCAATGGTGAGTGCAGTGGCGTACACTTGTAATCTTAGTTACTCAGGAGGCTGAGGCAGGAGAATTGCAAGTTTGAGGCCAGCCTGGTCAATTCAGCAAGTAGATTCAATTGCCAGTACTGATAGGGAAGAAAGTAGAATATATAATACTCAATAAGTCCAAATATTATAAATGGGTACTTCAGAGACATCTATTTGCATTATGGAGGCATTAGTCCCTGTACTAATGCACTCACATTGACTTGCTATCTATCATGTGCCAGACAGTTCTCCAAGCTTTACAAATGTCACCTCAATCCTCACAATAACCCTTTGAGATGGGTATATTAGTTATTTCAGTGTTACCAGTGGGAAAACTGAGTCACAAACCTCTGTTGAAATTGTCAGTGTTCCCAAAGCCACATAACTTCTGAGCAGTGAAGCCAAATTTGAACCTAAGCTCTAGAGCTTATGCTCATTTCTAGAATAACTGTAGTTCTCATTCAAATAACAGGTTCATTCTCACAAGTGCCTTTAAGCTATAAGTCAACTTATAAAACATGTAGTTTACACTCACATTTCTGGGAACAAGCCTGAATGTGAATACAAAGCACACTGATCAGTGGACTCAGCCTTATTGGACAAGCTATTTCTTCTCAGACAATTTTGCTCCAGCATACCATTTTTCTTAGTATTCATGCTCTCATTTACCACATGAGGTTACTAAATCATGTAGACAGGAGGTGCCTTATGTAAGGTCACACAGCAAGTCACAGAGTCTCAGCTGTAAACAGGTCTCCTAATTTCTAACTGTGTCATGACCTCTAAGAACTGAAAGTTCTGGGAATCAAGGTAAAGAACAAATCTGACATTTTTCCTATCTAAGAAGCAGGAAAAATAACACCCTCCTTGCAGGACTATTATGAGGATTTAAGTGAGATACCATGTATGAAAACATTATCACAATGTCTGATTGTGGTGAATATTCAACACATGTTGCCACCCCCAATTTCACTGAAGCCATTGTGTATACTGGTGTAGAAGGTAGAGATTATCAACAGAGTAATGTTCAATAAAGTACCCTGAAAGTCATCCATCCATAAATGAGGTATATTTTGACCTACCAACACATTATTAAAGTGTTTTGATTCTATCAAAGGGAGAATTGAGGAGTTTATATAATTCACACCCCCATAATATTCCTAGATGAAACGTGACCCAGAAAGAGAAATGAAAAATGAGCTAATGAGTGAAACAGATGCTGATAGTCTCAAGCAAGCAGCTGCATGGGCCTTGTGTAACTTTCAACAAAGTATACTTGCTAGTTCAAGGTCTTTTAAAACTTTAATCATACATAGAAAATTTGCGAGGGAAAAACCTAAATACTAGGTTGGATATTATGTTGCCATTAAAATACATTCACAAAAGGGAATATTGAGTCATAGAATTCAGGATCCTGAAAATGCTCATTTTTATGGAGCTTTTTGCCTTGGACTCATGGATACCAGGTGATGTTTCAAGGCCCATGTGATGATGTCAGCACAGTCTCTCCTGAATTAAATTACCCCTGAAATCCTATGGCACCTACTTAACGTTGTACCTTAATGAGACCATTCAAGTGTAAATTATATTTACCTGTTTCCCCAGATGAACTCTGAGCTTTTTGAACCAGATGTGTATCTTATCATTTAAAACAGTGCCTGAAAAAATCTAGAAAATAGAACTATTTCTATTCCACAAAAAGTCAGTCAATAAATATCGGTTGAATAAATGAGTGAGGGATATATTTGCCCATAAATGTTTACTAAATGAATGGGTGAAAAACTAAATGGTGTGTGTTTTGTTATCATTCATTTGTCATTTTGCTCCTAACATTTTTCGTCTGAGAACCTCTTGTGTTACTGAACTTCCAAGGGACCATGTTCTCTGAAATACAGAGTAGGCATTACTTAATATCTTACTCTGGTGTGATGGATCATTTTATGTGTCAACTTGATAGGGCCTTGGGGTGATTAGAGAATTAGTTAAATATTATTTTGAATATTCAAGGTTGTTTCTGGATGAGATTAAAATCTGAATTGGCAGACTGAGTAAAGCAGTGTAGCTCCCTAAAAGTGTGTGGAATTAACATATTGAAGACCTGAATAAAACAAAGAGAGTGAATAAGAAGGAGCCCCTCCTTGTCAGACTGCATTGAGTGGAAGCACCTGGGCTGGCTTTCTTGCCTTTGGACTTGAAGTGAGCTTTAGTTCTTCTTGGGTTTGTAGCTTACAGGCTTTCAGCCTGGTATGTATACCATGAGCTTTTCCGGTTCTTAGGTCTTTGAACTAGGGCTAGAAGTGCACACGGGCTCTCTTGGGTCTCTAGCTTGCTGACTGCACATCTTAGTATTCTGCCTGTGTGCTATGGGGACTAGTTATATTAGCCAGGGTTCCGCATAGAAACAAAACCAGAAAACACATACTTCTATGTATTACTTTTCTTCATCATTTTCATGGTGACTAAGTATAATATGGGTTTTCTAAATCCTTCTACTGTGTCAGAAAAGAAAAAGAATTTCACTCTGGACTCAAATCCTCCATTGATTTCTATGGACCAACACTTTTTTTTTAATATTGGAAGAACAAGATATCAGAAAGTAGTGGCATGACAGAAGGTATTCCTTTTCCTTGGATAGAAGCGGGAAAGGAAAAATGGATATATAATGAGAGGAAGGGAGAATTAGCTTATGCTCTATTTTATCCTACCTTCTCAAGCAGAAACATTGGTTGAGTCTGAAGTCTTGGGCAGGAAAACAGAAGTAGGACTCAAGTCCTGAAGGCAGAGATTGACATTAAAAGTTATTATATGACTGAACCATTATCTCTCTGACTTTAGGGAAGCTCTTTTACCTCTATGAGTTTCAGTTTCCTCATCTGTATAATGGAGATAATATATAGTTAGTGGGTTTGTTACACCAATGAAATAAGAAAGCAATACAATATCTGTTATATAGAATCTATTAAATAAATATTAGCCTTCTCCCTCTCACTTCCTCAGAGTGACTTTCCATTTTACTTTTACTTGTGTTAGGATAGTATGAAACAGTCTGTTGGGGATCCCCCAACATGAGGTCCAGCTGGCTTGTAGAAGAATTGGTGGTAAACAACTCTGACCCAGCTGGCTTGTATTTTCCTTAGTGACGTAATGCCTGACCGCAGGACTAAGCTATTTGGTCACTCATTTGTTACAATTGTATAAACGTGTTTCACTATACCCCTATTGGCTGTTGTAATGGATAAATAGAGTAGCAGCTAGTCAGGTAGAAGAAGCGGCCCAAGGAGGAAGCAGCCCTGTCCAGAAGCAGGCAGACAGCAAGCAAGGAAGCGGCCCAAGAAGCAAGCAGCCAGAGAAGAAGCAACCCACCCTGTCCTGAAGCAGAAGCACAGAAGCATGGAGGCAACAGCAGCAGCAGCAGCGACGGCGGAGAGATCAGCAGCGGTAGAAGACGCAGGCAGTAAGAGCCTCGGCTGCAGAAATAGGGACTCTGGTAGGGCAGTAGAAACAAGGATTCTGAATGTGAATAGCCTTGTCTCTAAATGTAATGCCTTAAGGGCCTTGCCTGTAAAAGCGGGAAGGCGGGAAGCGCCTGGAGGCCGTTAGCCGCTGTATAGGGAGAAATAAAGCACTTGGAGAACTTAAGACCAGTGGGTCTATTTTAACCTCAGTTCACCGCCTGAATGAATGCCTTGTCCGGTTGCTGCTGGCCGGGACCGGACACAGTCCACAAAACATTTTTTCATTTTCACATGTAAGATTCAGGGGCTGGAAAGAATAGAGTTCACAGTGTGAGTCATATCAGGTATTAACTGTATCCTTTACTGATTGTTTACCAAAGTGGCATCACTTTGCTGGGAAAGCTTTTGCACATCATCCCTAGTGTATTATTCATATATCCTGTTTTTTCCTGTTTCAGATAGTGTTGTCATAACTTTCTTTGCCTCACCTTTTCACTTCAGAGTCTGAGAAGATGCTCCCAGCCCCCATAGCACCTTCCACATGAGCATACAGAGAAAGTGTGTGTTGTTATAGCTGTTGGTACCAGAGTTGTTGAAGCCTGAAGGAATCTAAGTAAATAAACCTTTTCCTAACATCTGCCTGAGAAAAATTAGTTTCAAGTATCAGTAAAACTTTTTTTCTTTATTTAAAAGGCCAAAATGACCATTCAAAAGAAATAGTCCTTGGAATTCTACAGGCTGCCTAATTCCCAAATAAACCTTTCTTGAGTTCTGTAAAATGAAAACATTTTCTCTCTGTGCTAAGGCCTTGTACGTTGCCCTTTGCTGGAGCTATTTCCTCAGCAAATTGCTGTGGTTGGTCTCTTAAGCCAGAGGGAAGAAAAAAGGTTTTATAATGAAAATGCTGACAGGTTCTTATCTACAGCAGTATGAGTGGGGATGCTATGATCTCATTTATTGTAGAAATCAGATGCCTGTTTTGGCTGAAGGGAGAGAAAGAATCCTTCAGAACTCTAAGGTTTTAAATTTTTATCTTGAAAAGTTTGTGAGGGGGAAAATAACTGTAGTGAAATAGGGAATTATAATTATGCATACTGCATCTTTGTTCTTGCAATAAAATAGTAACTTGAATAAGGACCTCAGATGAAGGTAATCATAGGGTTTCAGAGGCTGTAAATGGGGGTTGTGTATTTGCTTGCTGCATATAAGACTTCTTTATAATAACTATTTATGGATAGCTAGGAAAACCCACAATCTTGATCTCATTCATATTTTAAAATAACATATATCACTATCATTTATGTAACATTCTGATACAAGTTTATTCCTTGTCCCTCAATAGCTCTATGAGAAGTATACTTTACAAATGAGGAAACTAAATCACATTGATATGAAAATTCTCTTCATTAGATACATTCAAGAATCAAGTTGAAGTCCATTTCTCCATAATATTACTCAGGTGATCAAATAACTACTGACTGTCCTTTAAAGACCCTTTCATAGTAATCATTTTTTGCATCAAATTTTATTGGTTTTTTTAGTATGTACATGAATGTACAATCAAGTTTGACATAATTAAAAAAGCATGGAACATATCTAATTTCATTTACAGTACCCCCTCTCCTACTCCTGTCCTTTCCCTCTATTCTACTGAATTTTTTGTGACATTTACCCATAGTTTTTCTTTTTAATTAATTTCTTGTGAATGTATATAATGATGAGCTTCATTGTGATATATTCATATATGCACATAGAAATGTTATGTCGGCTTCATTCCACTGTCTTTACTTATCCCTTCCCTTCATTTCCCTTTGTCGTCTCCATTGATCTTACTTTTATTCTACCCTGTATCCTTATTTTGGATTAATTTCACATATCAAAGAAAACATTCAACCTTTGGCTTTTGGGGACTGGCTTATTTCACTTAGCTGATAGTCTCAAGTTCCATACATTTACTGTCAAATGTCATAAAGTCATTCTTCATTATGGCTGAATAATACCCTATTGTGTATATATTAATTTTATTTATCCATTCATCTGTTAAAGGGTGCCTACATTGGCTTCATAGTTTAGTTATTATGAATTATGCTGATATAAACTTTGGTGTGGCTGCATCGCTGTAGTATGCTGATTTTATTTATTTATTTTTTAAAGAAAGAGGGACAGTGAGAGAGAGAAAGAATCAGTTTTATTTAGTTTTTCATGTGGCTTTTGTTGATCTAACACTTAGTTGTGTATGTGATGTTGGGGTTCTTACCTGCATCCTCATGCATGCCAGGCAAGAGCTGTAAACACCAAGCCACCTCTCCAGCCCCTAGTATGCTAATTTTATTTTATTTTATTTTTTTTAGGATGAGATATGTATTAATACAGTACTTCTATGAAAAATCCCTACTTTTTTTATTTGTTCAAGATAGTCTTACATTTAGGAGTCAATTATTGCCATACAATCATGAACAAATGCATAATAACAGAGCAAGTCAAGGCTGATGCCATTCCATGGTCTTCCCCTTTGGGTCCCACCTATCCCATGTTTCCCCCTACTACTTTACCCCTGTGTTAGGAGGGCTTCTCATGGAAGCCGAAGTTTCTCCACTGGGTTGATACCCCATACTCCCTCCATCCAGCTGCCTTGATATCCCTCATATTCCCATCCCCCTCTCTGCCCCTCCTCCCTTCATACCCCAGCAACCTAAACAAGGTTCCCCCTTCCTTGTGTAAAAATACACCCATGTTGAGGTTATTATTTGCTTAGCCAACTTTCGGTCTATTTCTGATTGTATTCTAGCTTCCACATATGAGAGAAAATATTCAGCCCTTGAGTCTCTGAGTTTGGGATATTTCATTCAGCAAAATTTTTTCCATCTCCATCCATTTGGCTGCAAATGCCTTGATATTGTTCTCTCTGATAGCAGAGTAGAATTCCATTGTATATATGTACCACAGTTTTTGAATCCACTCATCCAGTGAGGGACATCTGGGTTGGTTCCATAATCTAGCTATAGTAAATTGAGCTGCTATAAACATTAATGAAGCTGTATCTCTGTAATATGCTGATTCTAACTCTTTTGGGAAAATACCCAAGAGTGGGATAGCTGGGTCGTAAGGTGGAGCCCTAGTTTTTTGAGGAGTCTCCACTCTGCTTTCCAGAGTGGCTGTACCAGTTTGTAGTCCCATCAACAATGTTACAGTGTTCCTTTCTTCCCACAGCCCCTCCACCATCTGTCATTGTTCATATTCATCATTTTTGCCACTCTGACGGGAGTGAGGTTGAATCTTAGTGCAGTTTTGATTTGCATTTCTCTGATTGCTAATAATGTAGAGCATTTTCTCATATATTTATAAGCTTTTTGGACTTCCTTGTTTGGGAAATTTCTATTTAGCACCCTAGCCTATTTGTTGATTGAATTATTTGTGGTTTTGGTGTTCAGTTTTTGAGTTCTTTTTATATTCTGGATATTACCACTCTGTCCAAGGTGTAGCAGGCAAAGATTTTCTCGCGTTCTGTAGGTTCTCTATTGACACTCTTGACTAATTCTTTAGCTGTGCAGAAACTTTTTAGTTTATTGGCATCCCATTCATTTATTTTTGGCTTTAATTCTTGGGTTATGGGAGTCTTGTTAAAGAAGGTGGTGCCGACCCCTATATTGTGTAATGTTGATCCTACTTTGTCTTCAGGCAATTGTAAAGTTGCTGGTTTAATTTCCAGATCCTTGAACCATTTTGATTTGATTTTTGTGCAGGATGAGAGGTAAGGATCCAATTTCAGTTGTCTTTATATGGCTGTCCAGTTTGTCCAGCACTATTTGTTGAATAGGCTGTCCTTCTTCCACACTATGTCTTTGCCCCCTTTATCAAATATCAGATGGTTAAAAATTTGGGGGTTCCTCTCAGTATCTTCTATTCTGCTTCATTGGTCTTCAATTCTGTTTTGATACCAATACCATATTATTTTTTGTTAGTATAGCCCTATAGTATAATTTCAGGTCAGGAATTGTGACACCGCCTGCTTCTTCTTTCTTGCTTAGTAATGTTTTGGTTATTCTGGGCCTTTTGTTGTTCCATATAACCTGATAATTGCTTTTTCTATATCTGTGAAGAATGTCATTGGTATCTTTATAGGAATTGTATTGAATCTGTGTAGGGGTTTCTGTAGAATGGACATTTTGATTATACTGATTCAGCCTAACCAAGAACATGAAATGTTTTTCCATCTAATCAGGTCTTCTGCAATATCTTTTTTTTAATCTTTGATAGTTTTCATTATAGAGGTCTTTAATATTCTATGTTAGATTGATGCCCAAGCATTTTTATTTTGAGGAGGTTGTGAATGGTACAGACTTCCTGATTTCTTTTCCAGTGGCCTTGTTGCTGGAATATAGGAAAGCTAATGATTTATGAGTGTTGATCTTATAGCTAGCCACATTGCTGAAATCGTTTATAAGATCAACAGACCCCTTGCCAACTTCACCAAAGGAAAAATGAAGTGAAGCAAATCAACAAAATCAAAGAAAAAATGGAGATATCACCACTGACTTACCAAAATCCAGAAGATTATCAAAACTTATTTTGAAAAGTTATACTCTTCCAAGTTTGATAATCTGGAAGAAATGAACAAATACCTGGCCACATATGAAAATCCCAGATTAACAATGGAGGACATAGAAAATCTAAACCAACCAATCTCAGATAATGAAATCAAATCAGTAATCAAAGGCCTTCCAAAAAAAAAAAAAAAAAGTCCAGGACTTGATGGATTCATGGCAGAATTCTACCAGACCTTTGCAGAAGAATTAGCACTGATCATCTACAAGCTTTTCCATGAAATTCAAAGGGCTGGAACACTCCCAAACACTTTTTATGAAGCAAATATAACTTTGATACCAAAACCCAATAAAGACACATCAAGAAAAGGAAACTACAGACCAATTTCCCCGATGAACACAGATGCTAAAATCCTTAATAAAATTCTAGCTATCTGGTCCAAAAATACGTAAAAAGATGATGCATTGTGATCAAATGGGCTTCATTCCAGGAAAGCAGGACTGGTTCAACATATGCAAATCAATAAATGTGATTCACCACTTAAACAGAATTAAAAAAAAATCATATAATCATCTCAATTGATGCAGAAAAGGCCTTTGATAAAATTCAGCACCCATTTATACTCAAAACTCTGGAGAAGATAGGGATCAAGGGAAGATATTTTAATTTTGTAATAGCCATTTATGACAGACTCATAGCCAACATTATGCTTAATGGAGAAAGGCTGAAAGCATTTCCACTGAATTCAGGAACAAGACAGGGATGTCTACTTTTGCCATTCTTATTCAATATAGTTCTTGAAACCCTAGCCAGAGCTATCAGACAATAGAAGAAATTCAAAGGAATTCGAATAGGAAAAGAGGAAATCAAGATGTCTCTGTTTGCTGATGACATGATCTTATACCTAGAAGACCCAATAAACTCGACCAGTAGTGTGCTGATTTTAAATCCTTTGGAAATATAGTGAAGAGTGGGGTAACTGAATCAAATGGTGGTTCCATTCCTAGTTTTTTGAGGAATCTCTACACCGCTTTCCAAATAAACAAGTAAATACTGTTACTTGTGTTCTTTTTTAATTAAAAAATTTAGTTGTTCAATCAAAAATGCTTCCAATGATACAATATGATATGTATATATTCTTAATTAGATTTCCCCCTAGAACCCATCCTAATTTCCCACCCTTACCCCTCCTCCCAACCCCCCTCCATCCTCCTTCCAGATTCATCTCTATGAATGCCCTAGGTTGTGTGTCACTACATCTTTGCTGGGTTTTATACATGAGAGTTGACCACCTTTCACACTGCCCAGGGCCTAGCTCCAGCCTTTGCAGATGGATGAAGACATTCGATCCTTGACTCTCTGGGTTAGCCTAACTTCACTCAGCATGATTTCTTCCATTGCCATCCATTTACCTTCATAGGCTGCAATATCATTGTTTCTAATTGCAGAGTAGAACTCCATGGTATGTATGTACCACAGTTTTTGGATCCATTCATCCAGTGAGGGACATCTGGGTTATGTTACTTGTATTTTTGATAATTGCCATTCTGACTGGAGTGATATGAAATCTCAGTGTAGTTTTAAGTTGCATTTCTCTAATTGCTAGAGATGTTGAACATTTTTTTTCGCAAATTGTTGACCATTTGTATTTCTTCTTTGGAGAAGTATCTGCTTAGTTACTTTGTTTATTTATTGATTGGGGGATTTTTTGGTAGTTAATTTTTTGAATTCTTTGTAAAAGGTGAAAGATTTCTTCGATCTGAAGAGAAACCAGAGTATTTTTTTTTAGTTATTTGTATATCCTGGATTTTAATGCCCAATCTGAGGAACAGGTAGCAAAGCTTTTCTCCCAATCTATAGTCTCTCTCTTAATCTTCTTGATTGTTCCCTTTGCTGGGAAGAAGCTTTTTAATTTGAGGTCATCCCATTTATTGATTTTTAAAATTTTATTTTTTGAGCTTTAGGAGTCTTGTTAAGGAAGTCAATTCTTGAGCCAACAAGTTGGAACATTGGGCCTACATTTTCTTCTAGCACGTTCAAGGTTTATGGTCCAATTCCTAGATCTTTAATCTACTTTTGTTTTTGTGCAGGGTGAGAGACAGGAGTTGAATTTCATTCTCCTACATATGGATTTCAAGTTTTCCCACCACCATTTATTTAAAAGGCTATCTTTTCTCCAACGTATATTTTTGGCACCTTTGTCTTGTATTAAGTAACTGTATTTATGTGGGTTTGTCTCTGTGTCTTCTGTTCTATTCGGTTGTCTTCTTGCCTGTTTTGGTGCCAGTATCACTCTTTTTGCTACTATAGCTCTTAAATGGCTTTAAGTCTTGCCTAGCATCACAAGTCTGTAGTGATGACACTGAAGTTTAAGTGTAGGATTTGTACTACAATTTCATAAAGAGTTGCCATCTTTCTTGTTTGTCCCTCCATATGCATTACCTAAGGTCTGACCATGCTCTGGAAGTATTGAACCAAAATCCTTTGGGAATGATGTAAAGAGAAGTGAGAAGAGCTGATGACACTAAATTATTTAATCAAACTGTGTGGTATCTAGTTGAATCGTGAAGAGTGAATGGTCCATGGTGCAAGAGCCTCAGAGAATGTATACAAGTCAAGTAAGGTGGCACTGGTGCAGTGAAGACAGATGGCATTTCAGACAGGACAGAAGTGGAGCTGAGTGACTTCTGGGTATTAGTTCATTCTTTGCTCTGGTTTCTAACATCTTAATGGCAACTTCTATCTTGGAAGTACAATGTTACTGTGCTCCCGGAATGGATAGAGGTAAAAGTGTTTATTACACTTGCTGAAGGCACTGGTGGCTTTGTTTTCTATTCTTTACAGCTCACCTCAGGAATCCAGGACCTGGAAATTTATTTCCTGTTTCCAAATCAGTTTTACCTATGCTTCCATTATCAGTGATTTATACTTTTAGCGTCACACCAAGACACTCAACAATTTACATGTGCTATATTATATATCTTTCACTCAAAAATGAAAATCTTAACTACGTGTAAAAATGGCTTATGGGGGGCGGCTGGAGCAGTGGCTCAGCGGTTATAGTGCTTGCTCGACATGCGCATGTTGGGCAAGCACAAGTTACATGGGTTCAAACCACAGTGCCCATATACACAGCTAAGTGTGGGAGCAACAAAAGCCGTGTAAAAAAACTGAATGAAAATTTATTTTCTCTGTCTCTCTCTCTCTCTCTCTCTCTCTTGCTGTCCTACTCTCTTTAAAAAAAAAAAAAAAAGGCCTTTGGGTTAGGTCTTTGGGTTCTAGGGAGGCAGAGGAAAATCACTTTTTTTTTTTTAAAGAGGGACAATGAGAGAGAGAAAGAGAAAGACAGAATCAATTTTATTTAGTTTTTCACAGATTTGTTGCTCGGATACTTCATTGTGTACGTGGTGCTGCGGTTCGACGTAACCACTGAGCCACCGCTCCAGCCCTGGAAAATCACTTTTGAAGTTGTTCTGAATTCTGTCACCTTTCTATTAACAACCAAAGTCTAGGTGTTGCCTGTGGGTCTGTATTTGCTAGGTCTGGCTGCTTTTTAGATGTTACCAGACTCTTATGCACTTTTTTGTTCCATTCATATGGACACAAAAAGATTATTCCTAAATTTTGTAATCGAAAAGGATAATTCAAAGTGTGGTTTTTTTTTTACCTTAACAGAGCTGGATGTTGTGTTTTTTTTTTTTCCTAACACATTCTTTTTTTTTTATTTTTGAACAACCATACAAATTTTTAACAAAATAATATAAAATGTGTATATGTTCTGGATATTGCAATTACCCCCAGGAGTGCC